>JANHGB010008722.1:0-31611 GCA_026283785.1 Coracopsis vasa
CTTGCAGTTCTTGCCTCCTGAAAGTTATTTCTGTTCATAACTCCTCGGGACTTTCCCAAGCTTCAGGGATACACCACGAACTGTTCAAGGCTGAATTCCTCTTGCTCTGTTAAGGGGCCCACAGACCTGCTGTGGTTTCCCACATTTTTCTTTCTTGTTTGTTTGTCTGTTGTTTTTTCTTTCCCCCCAAGAAATTTAGAAATCCATCTGAATAAAGTTATAATTTTAAGGCTAGAAACAGGACATCAACTTCTTTATTTAAAAAGTTATTTGCTTTGCGTGCTACAAGTACACCATGTGTAAGTAGACTTAAATAATAGTAGTAAATGTCAAGGTCCCTCTGGATGGCGTATCAACCGAACCACACAACTAG
Source organism: Coracopsis vasa (assembly GCA_026283785.1). Lineage (NCBI taxonomy): Eukaryota > Metazoa > Chordata > Aves > Psittaciformes > Psittacidae > Coracopsis > Coracopsis vasa. The sequence continues at coordinate 374 of JANHGB010008722.1, forward strand.
GTGTCATCGGCAATCTTGCTGAGGGCGCACTCAGTCTCATTGTCCATGTCACTGACAAAGATGTTGAACAAGACCAGTCCCAACACTGATCCTTGAGGGACACCACTCATTACTGGTCTGCAGCTGGACATTGAGCCATTGACCACAACTCTTTGCGTGTGGCCATCCAGCCAGTTCTTTATCCACCGAGTGGTCCACCTATCAAATTGATGTCTCTCCAATTTAGAGACAAGAATATCATGTGGGACAGTGTCAAACGTATGTTTTTCAGTACTCAGTGTGTTCTGTGTTTTCTTACCATCCTCAGAGCGATCTTTTGCTAATTTCAACCAAACATTTTTTTTTGGTATAGGATGTGTCTCTCCTGAGTACTGCAACACACAGCTGTCAAATGCCTTGTCACTAGCTTAAAATATGCTCTGAATTAACAATATCTTTTATTCTTTTCCTTGTTATGAAAACGAACAAGTCTGAGTTTCCAGTAAATTGCATTTGTTGATTTGTTGTTGTGACTGCTTGGTGTTTGGTTTTGGTTGTTTTTTTTTGTTTTGTTTGTTTTTTTTTAAATTAGCTAAGTTTAAATTCTGAGGAAATAAAATTACATTTGAAATATAGTTTGTTTGTATCTGAGAGCAAGATGTTCCAAAGATGAGAGCAAGAAAACAGTATTATTAATAGCCTGACTCCTGGATGGTTTGTGGGAGTTTCTGCGCACCATATTGAAACCCATGAAATTTCCTAATTCCCAACACTGGTAATGTGTTGGATGAAAGTTATTTGTTAATTTAGTTCTAGGGTATTTGTGGAGATTGATTTAGTATCTTGTACTCTGCTTCTTGTTTTTGTTTAATAAGAACGGAAAGCTCAGAGCAAAACTTCTCAAACAATTGTAGTCAGTATGAACTGCAGCTAATCTGTGAATACCTGTTCTTTTAGTACCTGGGTTATTGAACATCAATACATTATAATAATATTTTTAAGTTATTATGGAGATTCAGAAAAGGATATTTCAGTTTGAATGAAGTAGGATTATATGGATATTAATTTTGTATTAATATTTCAAAAACGCATGGGAGTTTTTATTATTTCTGTTTAATGCTTCTGCTGAATGACAGTACATGTTTTATTTGTGAATAGAAAAAATAAATACTTATATAGTAACATAAAACTTGATTTTTTGGCAGTGCTGAGCACCCACGGCTTACTGTGATGCTCTCATATATGCTAATTTAAACATAAGACTTTGCAAAATAGCATTTGTTCTTTCTCAGGTATAAGAGAATTCTGGGAGTTCCTTGTTCGTGAGTTACCTAAGTATGTGTTAGATGATGTTTAGACAAGTGCGAAGAGTTCAGGGCTCAGGACTTCTAGCAAATGGGCAATCTGATACGGAGAAAGTAACAGCCACTGACCAACAGTGCTACCGAGTGCACAGTGCTGAGCACAGGGAGACTGGTTTGATATGGCAGGCAAAGACGGTTTGTTGCATGCTTTTTCAGGAAGGTTTTTTATTACGTTTTGTTGTGTTCTTTTTCTTAAACAGTGTTGAAGCTTGTGTGGGAGTAAGAACTGGATTCTAATCTTTTTGGGGGTGGCTGGTCTTAATGAACAAATAGCATCAGAAAAGAGAGACAGATAGGCATCTATGACTTCTTGTGTTTTCCTTGAGAGTATATCATGGTGTCCCTCTTCCTCACTCCTCAAGAAGGGATAATGTTTACTGCTTTGTCAGTGCATTTACAGAATAAAAAAAAGCCAAACAAACAAAAAAGCAAGTTTTTTTTTTATTTTAGAAATGCCATGAGTTCACCATCTTTATGAAGACATGAGTAACTGCATGTTCATATAATCATAGCATGGTTTGGGTTTTGAAGGGACCTATAATGGTCATCTAGGCCAACCACACTACAATGAGCAGGGGCATCTTCAGTTAGATCAGGTTGCTCGGAGTCCTGTCCAACCTGACCATGAATGTTTCCAGGGATTGGGATTCTGCCACCTCTCTGGGCAACCTGTGGCAGTGCCTCATCAGCCTTATACTAAAAAATTTCTTCCTTATCTGTATACTGAATCCACCCTTTTTCAGTTTAAAGTCATTATATCCCTTGTCCTATTGCTACAGACTCTACTAAAAAGTCTGTCTCCAAGTAGATAATTTAGATACATCAAACCAGTTTCCTGGTGGACAAAATCATAACAATTTCTTGGGAGAATATTAAATAAAGGACCATAGACATGAATCACCTGATTACATCTTTACCAGAACAATGGTGAAAAGTTGCTTCAATAATGGGATTTTTAAGAGCATTTTACGATGACAACCTTTAATTATAAGTGTAATTATTTTTATTGCATTTGCAATGTATTTTTTTTAACATAATAGCATACTGATTTCCTGCATTCAGTCCTTCCAGTGAAGGAAAAATCTTTTCTAAGTGCATAATTTGAATTTAAATGAATGCAGCCTTTGTACCCAGTTTGCATAGCACGCGAGTGATAACTTAAGAAAAATACAGCTTTGTGACACACTGATTACTTTAGTAAAGATAGAAGTGTATTCTTCCTTTGATGAGTATGTCTAACTTCCATTAGTGCTAATGGGAGTTATGCATTTACGCTTTGAAGAGTCTACACTCCAATTAATTATAACACTTTAGAGAAAATGTGAGATGCTATTGAAAGTAGAGATTCTTTGGCATTGAAAAGTTTTTTTCTGAATTTCTATCCTGTTCCTTCTCCTGTGAATGCTTTGCCATTGACTGATATGTTGCAACGAAATCTTGTATATACTAGTATCATGTTTAGGTGAAATGACATTGTGACATATTGACAGTTAAAGTCATCTCACATCTAGTTCTTAAATATCTAGCCTACCTCCTGTTGGTCTCTTTTCCCGCCTACTTACCTTTAGCTGACAGCTGAATAACAGTTCCATTAAGTTATCAATTCCAAGGTTAACCTCACATCAGGTTTTACCCAACTGAAGGAGAGAGTGATAAGTGAGCGGTGTTCCTTGTGCTTTTCCTTAATTTTCCTGTTGTGAGCAGAAACTAGTGAGCATTAGAAGACAGATAAATTGTCCCTAGGTCAGACAGTGCTTCGAATCTGATTGCAAACAGAAAACAGAACTTGAGAAAAACTGAATGGTTTTAAGGAAAACAAGGGTGAGTTGTTGCTAGTAGTCACTCATATTGAAGGTGATGCAGATGCAATAGGGTCATCTGAAAACTAAAGCAGTTAAGCAATTTACTCTTTAAACAGATAGGTAAATGTAGGAGATTAGCACAAAGTGAAAGAAGGTGTGTCAGTTTGACCTCAGAGTCCTAATTATTTCTTTTTCCCAAAAGCAGCTTATTAATATTAGTCTCTGTTGCTTCTCCCAAGTGTATGACTTTCAGAGCTGCCCAGGCATCTGACAAATCCACTGTAAAACTGAAATCTCCCTATGAACCACAGAAGTTATTTGGGGTGGAGGAATAAAAATTGCATCCAAACTCTGATTCATGAATCTCAAAGCTGAGCAAGATTTTTGTAATGATACCTTTTGTATGTATTCTTGTTCACCCACAACGTAAAATTTGCAGCTGAATTTTGTCACAAGCTGGAGTTGAGTTCTCAGAAGTCTTTTTCCTCTTGGCCTGAGAGACTCTGTTGGTGGCAGATGCATCACCTAGAGTATCTGCCAGAAAAAGGGAGCAGGTTTATGGTATCTGCAAAGCAGAAGGCTAACTGTTGAGTCCAGAATATAAAAATAGACAGAGGATGTACAAAGAGATACAGACAAGAAAGTAGACCTGTTATGGTGAGAGAAAAAGAGATAAGGCTTTGCTGGCAAAGCCATAGCAGCTTCAAATCAAACCACACCAAACCCACAACTCTAAAATGTGCAGAAGACTGGAAGTTCAAAACCAGAAAAACCCACTTACTTCTTAGGCTTTCATTTGGTGGAGAATACACATTACTATCTATCTTCTAGTTGTTGTAGTTGCTTGAATGCAGCTTTCACTGAGCAGTGAAACAAAATTTATGAGTCTAGACTACTCAAAGGCTGTCAGAATTCAGCTTATTTGCCAGCTACTAGAGGGAGCAGTCGCTGCTTCCACTGATATGTGAAAGGAGCAGAAAAAAAGGCACACTTCAGAAGCATCTAATAGCAGCCTTGGGAAAAGAGTGCACCACTAAGGTTAGATGGGACATATACTTCATTCTTTCTTTAAGTGAAGTACATGAAACAAGAAAGTTACTGGTTGCACAGGAGATATTTACTCTGTGCATAGTTTCCTACTTGCTCTTCATTTTGAATATGGCAGCCCATGGCAAGTAAATGAAGAGTCATCAGAGACAGACTTGGGAATGAGGATTATGAAACTGCCAGACTGTAAAGGCATTTTTTGCTGCAAGAGCAAAAATCCTCAGCCTATTGAAATGCAATTGCAAGGAGCCACCTGAGTAATCTTCATGTCCGACCAAACCTCTGGCCAAAACTGGCAGGGCTGAGGTTTGTCTTAGTTATGTTACGTGTCTAGAACCACAATATTTTGCATGTCCTACTGTTGACTGTTGTTTATGCTTACTTTATATTTAATGCTTAATACTTCTACGATACAAGTTTTCTAAAGAGAGTTTAAGCTGAAATCATGACACTTCATAGTTAAATTAATGCCATTTGTTTATTCTAACATTGAATGAAGACTACATTTAGTATTAGATGTTTTGTCTTTTCCTGACATGTTGAACTCCATTTATGGGTAACCATTCTGTGATTCTGTGATACTGCTTCTTTTTGTCTCCAGTTTCTTATTATCCAGTACACATATTTTTTACATTTAGAGAGATGTCTTTTACTTTTATATGTGTGTATTGAGTTTCACAAGACAAATATTTTCTTTTCCTCGCTTATGTCAGCCTATTGCTTGACTACAGAGTTGGTGAAAATCCTGAGATCCTTCACCACACAGTGTGAATGTGCTGATATGATAGTTTAGTTTGAAAACATGTAATTATGATAATGGCAAAAGTGCAAGTCTCTATGGGGATTTAGATTTCCTTGCATAATGCAAACAAAAGACACTCTCAAAATGTAAATTCTGTTGTTTCATCTGTTCTAATGGGCAATTAATCAAGATGCAGTGAGAAAACTGTGCTGATAATGGTAAAAGCTGGCACATACCTTTCTAATTTGTATTACAACAAATTGAGAGATGTAATCACAACAGAGGAGGATGTTTAAATAAAATTAGAGCTGCGATATGAAGTGACAAAGGGAAGAAACTGAGAGTTGAAGATGACAGTTTGTCTTATTTTAAAGCAGACGTTAAATGGAAAGTGACCATCTCAGTTGCATGAGTTCTGAAACAGATGAGCTGTCAGCCCTAAGTACATATTTCTGGCTTGGTATTTGATTATGACTTTTCAATTGCAGTAACAGGATATAGTTTGGTCTGTGATTTTCTTGCTTTATATTGCTTCAACAGAACTGGAGAATGGATTAAAATGTTTTTATTTAAAACGGGAACAAGTTGGCAAAGCTTATTTTCTAACCTGCGTTGAGAGTGCTTTATTTAACATACATTTTTGATTTTTGTATCAGAATCCAAAATTGCTGCCTATGGTTATGAGTCTATTAGAGCTATAACATAAACAGAAATAACCTTTTCTTCTGAAAAATCAACTGTCATACCTGAGTTTAGAGATAAGCCAGCTTTTTTTCCTATGCATATAAACTGAAACTTTCTGTTAAAAGAATGGAGCGTGATGTAAACCTTTGGCTCTTCATTGAGTACCATATGCTACTATAATCCCTAGTCTTTAAAGACTGTTTGACTGTTACAGTGCATGTTTTCATTAAAAAAAATTCCTCTGTGAAGCAAAATTTATGTGAACTAGTGAGGTATTGCTTAGTAGTAGGCTGTAGTTCTTCCATTTGCATCAGTGTAAAAAGAGCTGCTTCCATTGAGCAGGAGTCTCTTATTTCTGGAACCATGGAAATAATGACCTCAGTGAAGATATGCATCATCTCAGTAGCACATTTTCCTCCGTAGATACTCATGATATTCATGTGCTTTGAGAAGCACAATCACTATCCCTGGTCTGACATGAGGGAATTAGGGCACAGCACTGAAGAAATGAAAATGGTTGTTGAAGACAAGAAAATTATAAACTCTTTCTTTCCAGGGTTGAGATGGCAAGAGATGATCTATTTAGGCTGTATTTGTGTTAGCAGGTAGCCTGGGCCTGTAGGAGAAGATTTTCAAAGTGAACCAGCTTCCTCTGTTTATGCTAATAGGGATGTTTTATTTCAGACCAGCTGCGATCTGGTCCCATAAATGGAAGGGAACTGCTGCTGAAATGCAGCAGGTGCCCTCCTGCAGATGTTTTGTTTAACTGTGCAAGGCTCTTGTGTGCTCCCAAGATTTCTCTGTGATGTGAAACAAAGCATGGTTGAAGGGAGAAAAATCAGGTGATAAGTGTCTGCCAGCTGGTTCTAAGCAGGACAGGGGAAGTTGCAGGAGTTGGGTATCAGGGGAATGAGCTTTGAGGAAGGGGAATAAATGCTTTCTTGATGTCTTTTCTGGTCTGTCTTCACTGGTTTTTAAGTTCAGAGTTTTTTTCCTAGTATCACAAGAGAAGAGAGCATTCCTGGGAAGTGAATGCAGCCTTCTTCACTCCTTTTCCTGTGTTTTCATTATTCTGGGACATACCTCTTGCATATGATGGTGATGACAAACTTGCAGTACCAGACCCTGCGTGATATTCCTGATAGCCTGATATTTTGACATTCCATGGTTTAAAAACTTTCCCACAAAATAATAGAATGACTTTATCTAAAGCTCTTGGGTAGCAATTAAAGGTAAAGTTTAATTAAAAAAAAAATAAATCTGCTGATGTAATTTGCATAATATGTATATTAAATCCCAAAGGATATGCCTACACTGCCGGTTTGTTTTAATTGGACTTAATTGATTACCAAGAGTAACTCACAAATGTTTGTGGTACGTCTAGACTTAACATTTACAGTTGTGTGCTTAACTCAGTGTAATGGCTATTTAATTAATTGGAATGAAAAGGAAAACTTGTGCTGAATGGTCTCTTCCCATTTCATCTCATGATGGCTCCACAGTGCTAAGCTCTATAATCTGAAGCCATGCAATTAATCACAGTCGCTCAGGATGGATGACTTTCATAAGGTGAGATGAAAACTCTGTGCTGCATAACTTCCCTGATAATGCCCAAATATTTTGAATTACAATACATACTGCAAAACATATTACTCTCTGCTGTTTTATTCAGGATTGGATGCAAATGGCTTAATGTCAATTTTATGTTTTTAGGTTTTGTTTTTTAAGAACTAAACACTGTATGTACTTTTTTAATGCATGTGCCCAACACTGCACATGAAACTGATTTTTATTTGATAAGGTTATTTATTTAAGCCAACAATTAGGTTATTTTTTAAAGTACATAGTAATTGATAGACATTTTAAACTTGAATTTCTTGAAGAGTGCTGATTATCATGATGCTTTTACAAAGAAGGTATACATGCACTCATGTCTCTATAGACATTAAATACATGTTACTGGAATGGAGCCACCTTTTACCCTAGCCTCAATACATAATAATTTCTTTGTTATATGGCATGTTTAAATAAGCAGTACTACAAAAAACTAAAAGGAAAAATTTCAAGTCAATATTAAGAAAAAGAGATAAAAATCATGGCATCTTTGAAAAATAATAGTTTACAACCCTTTCTAGACCTACAGTTCTTTTTTTGTATCAAAATATCCTTTCAAATGCGTGTCAGCATCTAAATGCTAGTATTTAGCACTTGATGCAAAAAAATGTGACTGTGCTCTAACCAATTGCAAAAATCCTGAGGGAATTCAAATCAAGCTGCTTGAAGGGAGTTGCTGTAAAAAATGAATTTCAGTAGCTTTATTGAGCCTCCATATTTTTCCCTGCCCCAGTGTGCCGCCTTGTAAGTGAATGGTGAAGTTTAGATCAAGCGTAAAGAAATATGCCAAAGCTGGGGAAATCAATAAAAGCCACAGGAGTTTGGAATCCTTGTGTGTTATTCAAGAAAGGGGGTTTCTTTGTGAAAAGCTTGGTGTTTCCATACACATCAGCACCCAGTGTTTCAGAGGAGCTGCTAAAACAAACCAAAAAATATGTAGAATCATGTCAGATTGCTCAGTGCCTGTGCCCTGCTCCCTACTGTAACTGCCAAGGTAAGCACTATTTCCATGAAATGTGTTAAATCTTTAAATGGTTCTGTGAAATAATGCCAAGAGAATTGCTCTGCAGAAAATGCCACTTGCCCGCAGAGAAGTACTACAAGGTAAAACCCCCGTACTCTGTAGCTGGTAAGGGATTACAAATTTAAAGCATTTTAAAATTATTTTAAAGATTTTAGATAACAGTGCTTACAGAAACAAGTGCAAATTTGAAACCCAGGGGTAAAATATTTGAAACTGAAGTTTCTTCTATTTTACAATTCTGTTAAACAACTCTGTTGACAGATTTTGGGGATGTGTATGTTTTGAGTCACTCATGCTAGTTTAAGCACATCTCCGGGGATTTCAGGTGTTACTTTGTTGTTTTCTGTAGCAATAAACTTGGACTGAAATACTCTTGGTCTAGAGGCTCCCTCTTGCCTGTTGATGTTGTGACAGCCTAACCAAGTCAGACTAGCATTTTTTAATTACAAAGCTATGTGAAGAAGTTAAAAATTCAAGAGTCCTTTATTCCACCATGCAATTGAATTTCCTTTCTTCAACACTGTAAGAGTTAATAATTTAGATTCTTAGAAACTGTCACCTTATGAAATGGGAAGAAAAGCACAGTTTCATGAATACTGACTTCTTCAAGCACACAGTAATTATGGAAATGACCAAAATCCTATTTTCTGCAAACAAAGAGAATCCAATTTCTTTTCTTCTAGGAAGCTTGTGTGACATCTAACTGAAACATGAGTATAAATCTTCTTTCTTAGTTTTGGCTTTTGTTAAGTTTTCTGTAGCGAAAAGCCTGTTCTGGTTTGCTCAGGTGTACCCAAAATGTGGTAAGTGAAAATTCTTGTTAGTTGTGTAGAGCTGCAGTGTAAGAACTGTGTTTTAGTACAAGCAGGTCAAAGAGATGAGAGAGGTCAGCCCTTATAGCTCTTATGACTCACTGTGAGAAGCTTGAGTCTCTTCCTCAAAGCATAAGACATGCTATATGCTTGCCTCTTGAAAAGTGCTGCCTTGACAGCCTCACTCCATCATATTTAATGTGGCAGGGATAAGTGCAGAAAACCCTTAGGTGAGTATCCTGTTCAGATAAAGGATTAATGATGTTTTTCGTGGTAGGTGATTCTCCCAGAGGTTATTTGGTTTTTAGGCTTACTCTTTACAATGGGAATCTTTAAATATTATTTTGCTGGGGAAGTAATATTATTTTCTGACAGAAGTCAGAAAAGTCATTGATTAAATGGCTAGAGTAAAACTGTTAGTAGTAAATTTTTTATTCAGAAATTCATGTGTGCTGCATGTGGCATGGTACTGTAGAGGTTTTGGACTCTGATACTCAGGTAAGCCATCTTATTTATGTGTCAGTGTTGTAGGATGTTGGTCATAGCTGGAAAAGAAATTGTCATAAATCAGATTACAAAAATTTATTTATATTGATTATCTTACTTTTCCCCATCAGATGAAGTAAAAAGAGGTGGTGTAATCTTTGTTTTGTAATATTCTGAGAACAAAGGAGGAGCACCTCCTTATGAAACTGGAAATTTGGTGGACTTGAATGCACATGTAGTGCTACTAACACCAGCTGCATGGTTGAATCCAAAACCAGTAGGCACTTGAGCAATCAGGGGTTTTAAAAAAGGCAAGTTCTTTTTTTGTTTTCTTCCTGAAGGGTAATTTTAGGGAAAATGTCTAACGCTAAAAAGTATGGAGAGTGGAAGAATATTCAGTTATGAACTAACATGCTTATTTTTACAGGACCTGTAATGAGCAGTGCCTTGTAGGGACACCTGCAAAACCAGGCTTTTCATAAAAGCTTTGCAGCCTAAATTTAGGTGAAGGTCAGAAGTGATTGATCTCAGGAGCACTAATGAATAAGACACGTGGTTACTTAGGCAGTTGGAACTAGGAGGGAGAATACTAGGCTGTTCAGAGAAAAATACCAGTAAACAAGTCTACACTTGTGAGTTGTATCAGTCTGAGCATAGGTAGAAATGTGGCAGGTTGTACATGTTGGTTTTCTGGACGTACTGCTCAATTTTCTGTAGAAGTGCAGCTTTCCTTATTAAGAACAGGTCCTCTGTGATGTGAGGTGTAGCTAATGACTGATAGTGTTGCTTTGCAGATTCTTTAATTAGTATTTCAGCTATCCATGGACAAGTTGTTGAAGGACTTCTGGGCAAGCATTTTTCTGTTTCCTCTAAAAGTCTGATGATTATCTAATAAGGCATTTGTTAGAATCCACTCATAAGTCAGAGTCCTACAAAAGCGTTTCTAGCTTTTCTCAGGATACCTCAGACTTGAAAGTTGTTGGTTTTAGTCCACACTAAAACCTTCAGTGAAACCTAAGGAGCACTTAGTTCTAGACACTCAAAGCACATTGTTTTGCGTGAACAGTCAATACTGTAAAAACCATTATTAAACAGCTACATTTTATTTGGTTAAAAATGGATATACATAGTACATGGTAATAGGTAAGATATGCATGTGTAATATATAATATAAATTATTATATAATACATCATATAAGTAGGTTAATGGACTCAATTGCGTCACTGGTACTCCAATACAAACGATTGACAGTTATAAGAAGGGAAAGCAGGGGTCTTTGTCCTTTCCCCCCTACAGACTTACTGTATTTATTCCCAGTTGAGTAGAGGATGGTGACAGTGAAGCTAGTGGGTGTCCTGCCTCATTTCACAGTACAGATGTAACAGAAGGATAGGCTTTTCCAGAGTTGGGTAGTGTAATCTTTGTCATTATGACCTTTCCAAAAGACAAATATTTAAAAAACTGTGCAAAGTGCATGCCAGCTTAAAACAAACAAATAAACAAACTGAAAACCCCCATAATTAAATTTATAGACAGCATGAAGATCGGTGTCTAGTAGTCTGATCTACCAGAAATCCAAAACTAGGTAAGCTTCCCCGTTCCTGGGATATACTGTTTCACTCTGATCCTGCAACTGTTAAGACTATTAGGCTAGTATGTTTACAATTGGTAGGACTTCTGCCAAAAACTTGGGATTATGCTTCCACCATAAATCTAACTTTGTGCTGTCAAAGCTTTGCTCAGTCTAATTACCAGTTGCCTCAAGATCTCCCATGACAGCAAGATAAAAAGGTTCATGATGTGTTCTGAGAAAATCTTTAATCTATCCATATTATGTCTCCATTTTAATGTAATCAAGGAAACACTTTTCTTACAGAGGAATAAACCAATATAAATGTTGTTTGTTATTGTACTTATTCTATCAACTTTTTTTTCTGAATTGAATATATTGTTTGTAAAGTTTTTTAGAATTGGAAATTTGTATTTCTAATGGTATTCTTCTGCTTTCCATGGATTCTTTTGCGTCATAGTTATAGAAAATGAATTGAAGATGTACCTTTATGAAATGGATATGTTTTTAACATGTCTTTTTAGCACATATCTTTTCCTTATGTGGTTTGATTGTTACAGTCAGATACTGTACTTGAAAACACAATATATCTGGGTTTTTTTTTGTTTCATTTTCCTAAGAAATTGCAATGAATTAAAAACTCACTTTTTAAAACAAATTCTTTAAAATGTTCTTCCCAGTGTATGCTCACTTGTGCTTGTCTCTGCCAATAGCATTTTGTTCCTCTTTTTGTGGGCTATTGTACTTTACTGGAAAATAGTAGGGGGAAGTGTTGAAATGCACTGTGAATGTTGTAACATAATCTGTGGTCTGGGCAGAAGTGTCAGGTGGTGGGGTATAAAGTTGGTCTTCTGAACACAAACTTGGACTCATATCTGTGGTTCTGCCTGAAGATCAGGCTCAAGCCCACTTCTGGAATGGTCCCCATTTAAAATAGGAAGATGCTGTGATTTTTCCAAAGCTGCTGTAAGAATTGCAGGCGGCAGCAGTTGTGAACTGAAATTGTCTCTTTACTTACTGCCTGGTACCTACTTCTTTTCTCATACATTCCCTTCAATGATAGATTAGTTCCAACAGTCTAATTCGGATTGATACTAAACATTGCAGTGATGAGCAGAGATGCAAAACTCATAAACACCTGAATTAAAATTTCACAAATTATGTATCTGGGTAAAAAAATGAGATTCAAGAAATCTAGGCTCTGCTGTTGAGCTTAATGTTGATTTTATTTAATTATTAAAATAATCAATATTACAGATGGTGAAGTGCTGTAATGGTGATGATGGACTGTCACCTTGGTTCATCCATCATTAGTCCTTGGAGTTTGACTTTTAAAAATGAAATGTTGTCAGTGGTTAAGTCTGCATAAATATGGTTTGCTAAAGGTTGTAGTCCTAAAAGACCTGAATTAACAAATGTAGGATGGTCGCTTCACTATGGTTGTGAAGGTCAGTCCCAACTTTTTAATTATATTAACTTTTATATCTATGTGCTACTGTATCTGCTTCATTATTTTGTTTTGTCAATGTCAGATCTATAACTCTTCCCAAATACTTTGGATAAATAATTATTATGCTACAGAATTCAAGAAAAAAAGCAGACAGTCCTGAATCTTTGAGCATCATGTGTCCAAGATGATGTAAATAATTTTCATTCATTGTCATTAACATTAAACCTCTGAACTTCTTCCAATCTTTCTCAGCCCTTACTCCAGCCATTTGTCAGAAGGAAGTAGCAGGAGCTTTTGATTAACATTCATATGACTTCTCTTTTGTTTTATTGATAGCCTTTACAGTCATTCACCCTCATCACCTTTGCATAGGCCCAATATCTTGCCCTTCTTTAGAGACTGCAGAAGTGGAACACTTGCTCAGCATGTAATATGTAATGAACATTTCATCCTTTACAATTTCATAGAGTTTCTTTTGAATAATCGGATAGCCAAGGAACCTCTTTTTCTCCTGGGATTTGAAACTGACTTTTGTTTCCCAGGTAATTGATGAAGTACCACCCTCTGGTATGTTCTGTAGCAGAGATTTTTCAGTGCTTTATGCTGCAGTGGCTTCATTTTGGATAGAATAATTAAATATTCATTGGTTCTGGCTGCTGCACAGATTATAGTAGGCAAAGTACTTGGCTAGGAGTAGGGTATTTGACTCCCAAACTGGATGTCAAAAGTCTGCAGTATATTTTATGCAATCTGCTGCTGGATAGCTCACAATTAGTAACTATACAATTTCAGCAGGGATCCCAATACCAGTTATTTGATCACCTAAAATAGCAATTCAGTAATAATGGATAAGATGGGATCTTTGAGACTTTTTTAATATATTGAGAATGATACTGAAGGTGAGCCCAAGTGCCTATTTTTTTTCATATTTCAAACAAGTGACATAACAAAATGCTGTTGTTCTGAAAGAAAAACAAGAGGGAAAAGAAAGTCATGCAAAAACATTGAAAAAAAAGTCTTCATGACTGAGGTTCTGAAAAATGCTCTTTTCTGGTTTCCCTAGTTAGCTAAGTGCCTGCATGCTGGAATAGAAAGTGGTAGGTAAGAAGCTTTTATGTAATTTAATAAAAAAACAGCAGTGCAGTGCTGAAGTAGAAAAAGCTTCCAAGGTTTCTTTTTGCTGGAATGTTTGATTGCAGAACTATTATATAGTATAATCACACTGTTATTACAGGTACGTAAAATACCCTGTATGTGATAATACAGTCCTTTCATGCAACTTAATTTCTGTTCTAAAATGGCTTCTGTTTTTGAAAGCTCTTTAATACCTGTTCTGTTTTCAGACTAAAAGTTCCAAAGGTGGGATGCTTGACTGACTGCATGGTTCCCACTAAATTCATTTTTTTTTTCAAAGCAGATGCTGACATCTAGTCATAAGCACTTAAAACTTATTTTTAATGTTTCTGATAGATGAATGACGAGTAGTTGCAGTTGTTAGTTCCTTTCAGTTAGCTATTTCTACAAATTTATGGGATGCATGTTTTGTAAATCGACAACAAGCATGTCATTTCAGTTTCTTCATCTAGACAAGGTTGTGCCAGGTGCCTTCAAAATAGTCTTAAGAGGTGGCTTTTTTTGCTTTCAGTGTTAAAGTATCACAATATGGGATGTCAGGGAGTTGTACAAAGGAGAAAGAAGGATTGTCTTAGAAACTGATGTTGAAAGTGTTGAGATTAATTGCTTTAGCTTTGTGTTTTCTGCTCCCATGAAAAAAGGAGGTTAGTCCAATGATCTGGGATACTCTGAGCTGGCTACTGAAGGAGCTCATTTGATTTTCATTTCACATGGTGTCTTGGGATATAAACACTCATACATTAAAAGTATGGTTTTAGATAGCTTCTTAAATCTTTTGGTGTGTCTCTGATTCATAATCACAAATTTTAAGTTTTTGGCTTTTCCAGTCTGATGCTAGGAAAAGGAGGCATAGCAAATCTGAGTTAGTGTGCTTTGGAGAGAGGCTTTATGCCAAAATTTTGCCAAATATTGAATATAGCTGGAGCTGGGAGAACCTGTGAGAAATCAATCTACTTTCTGCTTTTCAACAGACCACTTGCAACATTAATGTATCAGAATCCCAAGACTGAACTGTGAAAGGAAGTTGCAACACCAAAGTGTAACGTCTTGATTTCCTTTGACAGATCTCCACAGCTGCAGGGTATCTAATGGCAAAAAAAAGAAAAACTGTGCACCCCAATCAGCCTAGTCCTGGACTATTTTTCATTGGGTATCTACTTATTTGCAAGAGCTGAGAGTCTGTACACTTTTTTTTGTCTAATTTGGTATTTTTATTTTATTCCTTTATCAGCTACATTCTTTGAATGGTTGTGCGTAAGCCAATGTGAGCAGCAGTAAAATTAATAAAAGCATTCAGTGGGGGAAAATATTCTACAGGTTGAAACACCTCTAAAAGTTGGCTTAGGGAATATGTTCCTCAGTGATGTACTGTTTGAGTCCTGAAGAATCTAATGTAGTCAAATGTTAACTAACTGTACATTAAGGTGTACAAGTAAGATGTGCAGGCAAGATGGATCAATAAGCAGAGAGCAGTGGATGTTATCTACTTTGTCTTCAGCAAAGCTTTTGACACTGCCTCCCATAACATCCTCATAGGTAAGCTTAGGAAATGCGGATTAGATGAATGGACAATGAGGTGCATATAAACCTCACTGAGTGGCAGAGCTCAGAGGGTATTGATCAGTGGAGTAGAATCCAGTGGGATGCCTGTAGCCAGTTGTGTTCCCCAAGCATCAGTACTAGGTCCAGTCTTACTCAACTTGTATATCAGGGACCTAGAAGAAGGGCTAGAGCGTACTCTCAGCAAGTTTGCTGATGATACAAAGCTGAGGGAGTGGATGATACAACTGAAGGCTGTGCTGCCATCAGTGAGACCTTGATAGGCTGGAGAATTGGCTGGAGAGAAACCTAATGAAGTTAATTAAGGGCAAGTGTAGGGTACTGCATTTGGGGAGGAAGAACCCAAATACCATTACAGCTTGGGGACTGACCTCCTAGAGAGCAGTTCGGCTGAGAAAGACCAAAGACCACTAGTGGATTGCAAGTGGACTCTGAGCCAGCAGTGTGCGCTTGTGGCCAGGAGGGCAAATAGTATCCTGGAGTGCTTCTGGAGGAGTGCGGCCAGCATGTCAAGTAAGGTGATTCTCCCCCTCTACTCGACCCTGGTGAGGCCACATCTGGAGTACTGTGTCCAGTTCTGGGCTCCTCAGTACAAGAAAGGCAAGGAGCTACTGGAAAGCATCCAGCGGAGGGCCACAAAGATGATCAGGGATCTGAAGACTCTGTTTTATGAGGAGAGATGGTGGGAGCTGGGTCTGTTTAGTCTAGAGAAGAGAAGACTGAGAGGGGATCTCATGAATGCATGTAAATATCTCAAAGGCAGGTGCAAAGAGGATGGTGCTGGACTTTTTTCAGTGGTGCCCAACAACAGGGCGAGGAGCAATGGTCATAAACTAAAACACAAGAGGTTCCACCTCAACCTGAGAAAGAAATTATTTACATTGAGGGTGGCAGAGCACTGGAATAGGCTGCCCAGGGAGGTTGTGGAGTCTCTGTCCTGGAGACATTCAAAACCCACCTGGACGTGTTCCTGTGTAACCTGCTCTAGGAGCCCTGCCTTGGCAGGGGAGCTTGGACAAGATGATCTCCAGAGAACCCTTCCAACCCTAACAGTTTTCTGATTCTGTGATTTTGGTGTACAGAAATTTTATTACTTTAGTTCATCAGATTTTTTCTCTAAGGCTGCATGGCATTTTCTTAGTAGTTGGAAGAAGAAACGATTCTGTGTTGTGGTTTAAGCCCAGCTGGTAACTCAGAAACATGCAGCCGCTCACTCACTCACCCCTCTTCTTACCCCCTGCTCCCAAAGGGATGGGAGGAGAATCGAAAGCATGTGAATACCTCGGGTTGAGACAAGAACAGTCCAGCAACTAAGGTGTAATACAAAACTGCTACCACTGCCATCAATAATAATAGTGATAAGGGAAATAATAAGGGAAGAGAATACAGTTGCTCACCACCTGCTGACCGATACCCAGCCCAAACTGAGCAGCGATCTCGGCCTTCTGGGTAACTGCCCTCAGTTATATAGTGGGCATGATGTGCTGTGTTATGGAATACCCCTTTGGTTAGTTTGGGTCAGGTGTCTTGTCTCTGCTTCCTTCCGGCTTCCCATACCCCTCCTCCCTGGCAGAGTATGAAACTGAAAAGTCCTTGATCAGAGTAAACATTACTTAGCAACAACTGAAAACATTGATGTGTTATCAGCATTGTTCTCAGACTAAAGTGAAAACACAGCACTGCACCAGCTACTAGGACGGAAAAAAAGGATTGCTACTGTTGAACCCAGGGCACTCTAACATGTGAGATCTATTGGGAAAAAGTGATGGTCCTAAGGTATCAGTTCAGACTTTACACAGGAGTTTTGGTATTAGAATGTTTCTTTTGGCTCTGAATTAAAGACTTGATTATGTTGTGCTGTAAAACTTTAGTTGTGGCTTATAATTCAACTGACAGAATCCTCCTTAGATCTTTCTTAGGATTTAAAAGGATTTATTATCTTTCTATTAATCTAGCAATTTAACTTATTTGCTTATTTGACTAAAATACATTATTCAAGCCAGTTTTCTGGTTTGACCTTGATTTCATTCCCATGCTTCCTTATTCTGGGTTAAATGTACAGTTATTGATAGTAGTTCTTGGATTTTGTTTTTTTTTTTGTGGTCCTCTACTGATTTTTTTTTTTCCCCAAAAGAAAATTACTGAAGAGAGAAAATGAAGAGAAAAGGAATAATATTCATATATTTATATATGATAATAGTTACCTATACCATAGAAGTATACAGGAATTTAATGTCAAAGATTAAGAGAAAATTTAACTGTAGCAAAGAAACATGTATTACAAATATAAAGTTATTTTTAATGTAAAAAAAAAAAAGAATAGTTCAATTTTCCTTCCTGAAAAAAATAAAAGGTTGCAGAGTGCTCTGGTTGCTTCCTTTTAGATCTATTGTATTTTCACCAATTATGATTTAGAGAAATTATACTTCATAAGCATCCTTCCTTTCTGACTTTTTTTTTTTAAGTAAGTTTTTCCCTGTCCCAGTAAGTGTGACTGAAATAACCCAGATTTTGTGATTTTAAGTGTATACTGCACTTTTTACTAGAAGCCTTTTGTTGCCTTTAGTAAAATAGCACATTTGCACATGGTCACCAGCGTGGAAATGGTACACTTTTTTAAAGAAAAATCTAGCCTTTTGGTCAGAACAAAAGTATAGAGGACAGATCCTTTTGGTGACATTTAAATATTATTCATTGCAAATTTATTCATGTTTAGCTTTAAAAAGCCCTCACCATTTCAAATTCCACACCCCCCAAGTATTTTTCTTGCCTGAATTTGTCCCTGCTGTACATTATCATGGCAAAAATTAAAAAGTAATTTAATTTTTTTCCCCTCTGATTCTAACAATCACCATAAATTTGTTTATCTAGCAAATACCGGAGAGTTCTATATCAGGCTATCTTTGTATATATCTAATGGGATCCAGATAATTCCCTCATCCTACAGGAATTCTAGGAAGTGTTAGACAGTGTATCATTGCATCATTGGCATTTTGACTAAGAAGGAGTGACAGGGAAGGAATTTACCTGTATCCGTGGAATAAGAGGCACAGAATGGGCTCGGGATGCCTGAATTGCTGCAGAAACTAAAGTAATGCATGTTTTACACTGTCCTTTCTAATAATCTAACACTGTTAACCTGACAGTGCTTGGATGTCTAATTTCCATATAATCTTATTGTGTTCAGTTGTGTTTGTGTCTCTGTTGCTGCACCATGTCGTGTTCATTCCAGGAGGGCAGGATTTTGCTCAAGAAATGTGAATGTGATGCAGTCCTGTTCATAAAGGGAGGAAGTAATCTACTGTTTCTTACATCATGCTGTTAAGCTTTTCTGAGCCTTTTAGTATTCACTATGGCATTGAAAATGGATGAAGAATATTCAAGTCAAGAGGAGAAATTTTACAGCCAACTCTGTGCATAAATCTGGAAGAATCCAGCAAAAGGAATAATTAGCTGAACAGTTTTCTGCATTGAGTATCTGTAATACAAAATTTCTTCCCTCTGCCCCACAGAGGAAGGTTTAGAGGAGTGTGATCCTAGCTGAAGTGGCATTATGTCAATGACTTCCTTCCTGTTGCTTGTGCAGTGGCTCTCAGAAATTGGACAGAGACTTGGGTGACATGATTTAGTGTGAGGTGTCCCTGCCCATCACAGGGTGGTTGGAACTAGATGATCTTAAGGTCCTTTCCAACCCTAACTATTCTATGGTTCTAAATTATACACTGCCCTCACCAAAATGGTCCAGAATAAATAACTGCTTCACTGAAGAAAACATTTTAGGGTTGAATATTTGAGTGTGTGATGCTAACATCTCATCAATGTTTTTTCTTTGAGAGACAGTATCTTGTTACGACTGCTAATGACAATGAGTTATAAATACTGAGTGCTTAATAAATATTGCCAACTCAGTCTTTGACTGGAGGTGTGGACTTTTTTGATGTGTTGGGAGCTTCATGACTGTTAGCTTGAAGGTCATATGTCCTAACAGCAGTGGAAAAATATCAGCATATAGATTGAGAGAATTTTGGGAGGCTCTGATGAAATGTTTTGCTCTCAGGTTCTTCTTCAGCCTAGTAGTGATTATTTTCTGAGTGAAACAAGCATTTATGATTAAGGAGTGTTTTGTACTACTGTATTTTATTATGTGGCTTCTTTGCAAGCAAGGCAGCTGAAAATTGAACTTTTGTTAAATTAAAGAAGAAACTTCTGAAGGGTAATGGAAATTTTGTTCTCTGAAAGCTTATCTTTTTTTTTCTTTCGTTTTTTGTTGTTGGTTTTTTTTTGTTGTTGTTGTTGCTTTTTGTCTGTTTGTTTGATTGTTTTTTTGTTGTTTTTTTTTTTTTTTTTTTCCAGCTGTAACAAAGGTCTAACGAAAGATACTCTTTCTTGGTATAGAAGTTGTTTCTTTTATACACTTTCACTATTATGCCTACAGCTATAGGACACTGACTTCAACACAAAAAGTAAAATTCTTGAAGAAGGCATTGTAGGCCTTCTTTTGCATGGTTAGAATAAGTTAAGATACTAGTCAATGAAATTTCTAATGTGAAAACTTGAAAAGATGCATCTCAAGAAATAGAAAGGTCTTTCGGCTGCAGTTTTTTAATTACTTCCATTGATGTCAATGGTTGTACCTTGATTTATGTCGGCTAAGGTTCTTATATTCAGCACTCAATCTCTAAAACGTTAACTGTTATTTTTCAGACAAAGTAAGGTACTAGTAGTTGAAAGCCAAACCCATACTATGAAATGATGAAGAGAGAGGGACAAGTGTTGTTAATCTATAGGACTGGAATTCAGAATCACAGCATTGCTGGGGTTGGAAGGTGCCACTGGAGATGGTCTAGTCCAACCACTGTTTGCAAAGCAATTTAATCTACAGCAGGTTGCTTAGTCAGGTTTTGAACATCTCTGAAGGTAGAGGCTCTACAGCCTGTTTCAGAATCCTGTTCAACTGTTTGACCACTGTCACAGCAACACGTTGGTGATCCTTATGAATCCCTTCCAACTCAAGATATTCTGTGATACCCTTTGTAACTTGATGTCAGTTGCTCCCTATCATTGTAATTTCCTTCACAGTTTTGGAAAGAGCTGCCAAGATCAGTTGTTCCATCACCTTCTTGGGAACCTGAGGTGAGGCTGACCAGCCTATGGTTACCTGTGTCTTGCTCTTCTTGAAGATGGAAATGACATTTGCTTTTTTCCAGTTTTCAGGAACCTTCTGCAATTGCCATGACCTTTCACAAGAATATGATTTTTAAAAACAAATCAAAACAAAACAAAACAAACAAAAGCCAACAGAAAAAAGCCAAAACCAAAAAAACAACCAGACAACCAACCAAAAAAACCCCAAACCCCACCAACAAAAAAACATTTGCTTTCTACATGTAGAACATGTTTCCTTAAATCAGTTATTTCTCTCCAAGGCATAGTATCATATGCACTATGTATCTAAGAGGTAGCTACAGTAAGGACTCTTCAGAAATTTAATAATGTGACAAATAGTTTAAAATGTGTAGGACTGCGCATGACGTCTGTGATGGCTGAAGAAGAGTTTAGAAAATATTTTTATAATGAAAAATAATTGTATTTAGTGTTGTGAAGTAGTACTTCTGGGAGTTGTTGAAGTTTATGAATGGCTTTATTACCTTTTTTTAGCAGGAAAATTATTCTTTGCAATTGCTAACCAGTAGCTAGAGTAAAATAATTAATTCAAATTTGTTTTCTAATTAAAGATGATAATCTTTTCTTACCTTATTACTTAATAAAATCATGTAGTACACTGCCTCGGAATTTGGTGCTTTAAGCAATTGGGAATGTATTTTTCACTCAGTATTATTTCCATATCTTTTTAGGGAAGAAATAAAAAAAATAGGATCGGATGACTGTGAATTCGCTCGGCGGTGCTTACTTTAGACAGAAAGAAACTTTCAATTTGACAGTGGATAATATGGTATTTTTCAGTCTTAAAATCAGTTGAATGAGCAGCTCACCTGCATGTTTGCTACCAGCACCTTCCTGATTGTGCACCCAGTGAGTTTAGCACTGTGATTGATTGACTTTATTTAGTACTTTTAGAGGTGCAGGCAACCTAGGCAGACAGAAGGGACTAAAAAGTTTGTAAGAGCCATCTCTAGGCTGTAATTGCATTGAATGTCATGGATATAGAGGGGGTTTCATCCAGGGATGAAAGACCAGGCTGGCTGTTCTGTTTCTTGGTGCTTTAGCCTTTCCACAGAGCTTGCCTTGCACAGGGAGAACCGTAGCAGAAGTTTTATCATGTATATTCCCCCTGCCTAGAAAGAAGATGTCTCCTCTACACTGATCTGTTGAGTTGTGCCTATCTGGAGGAGTAGTGGTGGGAATTAGTTAAGGGGGTGGTAGGGTCACCTTAGGAAGTGTCACTTTTTGTTTCGTTTGTGTGAGAGGAGGCTGGTTACAGATTTTCCTTTGTTTCTGTTTGCTGCTTCAATGAAGTCCAGTACCACAAATAGATATTTTTAAATTTCATCTTTCTTGTTCCATTTTCTTCCAGATTACAAGTGATTTAAACTAATTAAAGAAACCTTCAAAAAATAACTCCAGGATAAAGAAAAAATAATTAAAAAATATGCTTGGAGCCCATCAGTAACAATAAGAAATACAAACTGCATGTCATATTTTATGGTCAATTTGTTTCTAAGCATACATTTTCTAAGAAATTCCAAGTGTTCCCTTCCCAGTCCCCACATAAAATCATTTATGCAATAGTGCACAAGGGAGCTCCTTAGAGGTCAGGAGAAAATCAGTCTGCCTTATCCTCATAGAGCTTTTGAGTGTCCAGTATTTCATGTTCAGGACTATTGAAGCCTCCAGGAGCACAGTTTCTTCTCAGCCTCTCTGTCAAGGATGTCTAATTCTGGGCTGCCATTTGGCCACCTACTGTTATTCGTCATTTCAAAGAGCTTTTCCAACCATCCTGTTTTGCTCTGTTTCACACATTTCTGTAACCTTGTACTTGAGATGGAGGATTTTGACTATAGCTCTTAGAGTTTAGTTCCAAGACACAAACTTTCATTAGATTTAAAGGCTTGTTGTCTCCTAAGAGATGTTTTTAAAAACTTCAATTCCACTTAGTTTCTGGATGCTAGTCTGTTCTGTAGTAGGAAAAGATGCAAATGGGAGACTTGGGACTGTGACTACTTTTCAATAAAATACTGTAGTTTAGAATTTTGCAAGTTATTTTACCTGCCACATTAAATAGAATGGAAGTAGAGAATAGCAGTAGAGTGCATTTTAAATGGATTAAGAATTGGCTGTTTGACAGATCTTAAAATGTAGTTGTCAGTGGGAAGTTGTGATGTAATGAGGATGGTTTGAATCAAGTTCCCCATGGGTGAGCTGTGGGTTCCACACTAGCAGGTATGTTCATTAGTGAACTCAAAGTAAATCACTGCTGCTAAAATTTGCTGTAAATGATGCTAAGATCCTCACAAGAGTAAGCTGTATGTCTTATGTCATATACAGCAACAATATGAGCCCATGTGAACTCAAGATTACTTTTATTTCTTTTAAGACAACAAGATAAATGAAAGAAAAACAAAATCCCAATACATGTACTCCTAGGAAAAAAAAAGTACTGTCGTAGAGCCATACCACTGTTGTGTTACAATTGTATTTTAAATAAGGGGACCCTGAGAAGCTTTTAGCTGTCATGATAAGCAAGGATGTGTGAGTTCCCAGTGTGATGTTCTGGTATAAATATGGCTGGGGGAAGTGGTACCGTCACACAGTTCCTGCAACTGTTAAAGTGGGGGTAGAAGCAGAGATGACTTTTAGCTCAGGATGTGGAACTAGCAGAATCAGTACAAGAATACTGTTTCTGGTTAGAGCTCCCAAGTTTTGAAAGCATACTGAAAAATTTTAAGTGATGGAGAGAGAAGCCACTCATATATTTGAAAGACTTGAGAAAATGCCTTTGGGTAGTTAGAGATGTAGAGGAACCTGTGTTTGTGTTGGGCAGCTTTTGATTAAAAAACATTACCTTTGCTTCAGTCTCTCCTCTGAGGAATCTCACATTCTCAGGTGAAAGTCTAAACTAAGCTGCAGAACTGGTCCCCTGTTAGTCCTGCTCACTTACCTAATGAATCATTATTTATTTTGTCTGATTTCAGTAAAGAAGGAGGAATGTGCTTCCTAAATAAAAATAATCTGAAGCCTGATGTATTGACAGCATTTTTGAGGGGAGATAGGTGATGGAATGTAACAATTTTTAGAAGAAGATGGATTAAAATAGGTTTTTCCATATCCTGGCTGAATATCACTCAGTTGCTAGATAAAAAATGTTTCCACCAAACTGATGTGAACAAAAGCGTCTGCTACTCAATTTGGAAGGATCCTAATACAGATCCTGTTTGTTTTCAAATGCCTCGGTTTAGACCCATGGAACACTTCAGTTGTGGCACAGCAAACCTATTGATTTGGACTGGGGCTTGAATGCAGACAGGCACCATGATGCTTACCTGTGGTTGTGTAATGAATGCATAGAAGCAGAAATTAAAGCACCTGGAGAAAGGTGACATTAAAAGGTAAAGTTCTTTGCCATCTAGTAGTCCTTGTGTTTAGGCAGTAATTGGGGGCTTTCAGGATCACAATTTTGGCTTCAGGCCCTCAGGAACTGAGCACATTTATTTGGAAGACTGAAGGCTCAGTGCTTCATTCTGATGACCCAGGCAAGTTGATTATATGCTCCTGATTATTCATCCATATCTGTCTTTTTTATTGCATTATTGTGTCACATTTTGACAACTAAATAATTGTGAACACTGTTCTCCCAGAGAAGTAGAAAGGAAAATGTCTCAGAATGTTTGGCACCTCTCTATCTAGTAACTGCAGAGCATATTTAAAATGATAGATGACTTTTCCACAAGCTACAGAAAGTGGAAGGTTCATTCAAGGAATTTGGCCAGTAGCTCAATGTGGTGAAAGGCCAGAGTCCTATATGTGCTTCGCAGCTAGTCAAGCTGTTCAGGAGCTCAGATACCTAGCCTATGTGATCTGCCATGGACTTCATATTCTTGAAGGGAGGGAGGGGGGAGAAAAAGAGCAATCACGTGTGCATGTGCATTGTGTGGTCGTTATTGTTATCATTCACATGCTGTTTGTTTCTTCAAATTCACTAAAAGAATCATAGGTTAGCATGGGATGTGTAAATACCAAGGTACATTGTGTGGTTGTCAGAGTACGTCCCATTCATTTTACATGTTTACTGCACCCGCGCTTATGCAAGGCTCATGCAGTAAACGTATCTTCTCTGAAGAGTCCACCTGAATGAATGAAGGAGAATGAGGAGAAGCTTGTAACCTTAGTTTATATTCAGGTTCTTCATACAATCATAGAATAGTTAGGGTTGGAAAGGACCTTAAGGTCATCTAGTTCCAACATGCCTGTGAACTTCGTTTTTAAGACAAGTAACAATTGAGTTGTTTATACTTTCTTTGAACCTTGGCTACTCCTAGCAGAAAATTGCAACTTGTTTTTTTGTTACTGAAAGATTTGTTTTGTTGAATAGCTATCAAGCTTGCTTTTATCCTATTACATGTTCTTAGGGAGTTGAAGGTACAATTTGACATTTAGGGAGGGGGAAGCCTTAAGCTTCACTCTCAAATGTTTTTCTCTCTCTTTAATATTTCCAGAATGACTTTTTCTTTTTTTTTTTTTTTTTTTCTTAAATTATAGCAGCCGTGTAGAGCGTATTTGTGTTTAGGCCCAATCCTTATATATTTGTGTGCTGAAGTCTTGTAGTGATAATAAGCAGTCAGTCTAAAGGTGGCTGTGGACACCAGTGAAAGCACAAAAAAATAAGTGTGGTCATTGGAACTCTTTCAAGTGAACACACTGGAACTGTTCTGTCTTGTTGGCTGAAAGTTCATGTGATTGCTCCTAATGCTGCTGGGGGAAACTACCTTTTCTTCTTGCGTGTTTGCAGACATTATGTTTTTCCTCATGGGTCTCTTCATTTTGTCAATTAACCTTGCGAGCCAGTGCACTGCTGAGAGCTGGAAACACAGCATGACTTAGTGATACTCTCTTGAAGACTGTAGGTTTCTAAAGAAATTAGAAAAAAAACCCAAACACATCTGCAGTAGACTGTGGTGTTACACTGGCACGTAGAAATTTTCCTTCAAACTAATCTTAGTGCTGGACTTTAAAGATGAGAGTGAACAATTTAGCAGAGATCAAGAATTCCCACAGATGATATAATAAGTTATTTGAAATTGGAACTCAGTTCTAACATCAGTCTACAATGTACAGAGACCAAATTGAAATCTTATTATTGGAAATTTCCCGGTTGCAAAACTATAGACAGGGCTATATAGGCTTGCCTCTTGGAAGGAATTAACACTTGTCAAAGACAAGAAATACCAATAGGTATGACCAAGCTAAGACATAAACATGAGAAATAAGCAGCACTGCTTAGAAAATGTTCTGCTCTAAGAGTAAAATCCACTTTTAGAGAAGTTAGGCAGCCAACAAAAGCACTGCTTAAGCTATATTTAAAAGATGCTTATAAATTCTGCATAGCATTTCTGCCAGCACTTAGCATACAGGTAAACATCACCTGTATTCCAAAGGAAAGTACTGGCAATTTTTCACCAGTTTCTTTTTTTTAAAGTACATGTTATAGTTTTGATAAACAAAACACACTCAAAATGCAGAATTTATTCTGGCATGGTTGCTGTTTGTATCTTTGAAGTAAAAAGCCTATAAATAAAAGGTATATCCTGAGGTAATGTAAATTTGCATAGTGTCAAGTTAATGATAGCATTATAATGAATTATCTCACTGATCTAATTCTGTAATTTATTTTTATCATTGTACCTTTTTTAAGTTGGCAGAGGGAGGGATTTTTTTTTTTTTTAACTATGATTGGAAAAGTTCTTAAATGTCATTGGAACTAATAACATCAGATAATCATCTCAGAGTATCACAGACTTTTAAATAAGACAAAATCTAGAGCTCTAAACATGCCAGTTATGGAAATCTTGGAAGCAAAGATGTTCAGACTTAGTGTTAAAAAATCCAGTCAAATCAATAGTTACATTGAGCTTCCAATTTGAATCAGTCTTTGTTGATTAATTAAAACTACCATAGCACTGAAACCAATTCTAAATGCTGAAAACTTGTTTCATTCTTCTGTTGGTTGCTGTTATAAGTCTGTCTCAATGGCTTCTGTCATAATCGAAGAATATCACCACTAGTGATGATAAAGTACATTTCACTGCCAGTGAGAGATCAAGTGATTAATATTTAGTAGTGAAGCATGCTCTGATAACTCATGCGTTTTCCCTTTTCAAGCTTGGAATACATCATTTGGGGGGGAACTGAAACAGAATGAGGCATAAAATTACAGGAGAGATACATATTGAGAAGAAATGAATTTGCTGTACATTTTTTTTTGAGCCTCTGGAGCTGATAACAAAATTATTTATTATTCATGACAATTCTGCAAACAAAGCTGACAGCAATAAAATATGTGATTAAGAGACTGTTCTTTAAAAAGATTACTAAGACAAACAGGTAATGCCTAGGTAGTATTCCCATCTGCTCATAGATATTAAATATTATTGAAAATTACTATTTTCTTTGTCTCTGCTTTGATTGCATCTCAAATAATACTTAGCCCTCAGCTTGGGTTCCCTCCTCAAGTTTTCCTATTTCTATATGTACACTTGATTACTAATACTAATGTTATTGCTTGATACTGAGCTTTGTGTAATTGAGCTCAGCCCACTTATTCCTATTGATCAGAGTGAAAAGGATTTTAATTGTGATCAGAATACTTGTATTTCCTCTCGGTTTGGGATTTTATGCACGTTTGACTGACATAGTTGCATTATGCAATCACACTGTGATTCTGCAAGCATTTTCATGGATGGATCATAATGGGCTTGCATCTTAGTTTTGTAACATAAAACTAGTAGGGAGAAACATAACAAGAGTAGTCATTGTGAGCAACTGCTGTGCTCTTCTGGAAACAAATAGCAAGAAACACCACAGTTCCCTACTCTTACATGTTACAACACCAGAATAAATCACTGCAGTGATTGGCATAATTGCTGGTATTCATGATGGCCCGAACCTACTCCCATTATAAGAACCTGAGATTTCAAGTCTCCCGCTGTGTTTTGGAAGATAAAGATAATTCTGCACATAACTCAGAAAAGGTATTCTTCACTGCTTGTTCCAGTAGCTGAACCTGCTTGTGATAATTATACTTAAGAATGCATGCATAAAGATATGCTACCTTTTTAATGTCCTAAAATTGTCTGTTTTAATAACTATGAGCTTGTAACAGTTTTTCACAGTTCTGTCGCAGCTAGCATGCTGTAGGATACAACAGTACTGTATTATCTCATATAGGAAAATCTTGTTCAGGATTGAAGTATGTCCTGGGTTCAGCTGTAGCAGTTATTTTTCTCCTTCCCAATAGCTGGTGCAGTGCTATGTTTTCGACTTTAGTCTGAGAGCAATGCTGATAACACACCAATGTTTTTAGTTATTGTTAACTAATGCTTACTCTGATTAAAGACTTTTCAGTCTCATACTCTGCCAATGAGGAGGGGCACGGAAGCTGGGAGGGAACAGAGAGAGAACACCTGACCCAAACTAGCCAAAGGAGTATTCCATGCCACAGCACGTCATGCCCGATATATAAACTGTGGGGAGATACCCAGAAGGCCCAGATCGCTGCTCAGGTTGGGCTGGGTATCAGTCGGTGAGTGGTGAGCAATTGTATTGTGCATCACTTGTGTTTATTGTTTTCTTCTTGTTTTCCCCTTGTAGTTTTATATTCTCTCCCCTTGTTATTTCCCCTATCATTATTATTATTGGTGGTAGTAGTAGTAATTTAGTATTTGAGAAGAGCATCAGTGCTTCTAAACTGTATCCTTGCAGAATATAAGAGGTAAGTGTATATACAGGATACCATTCTTAACATAAACATCACTTCAAATCTTTATGTGCTCTTCCTCATTATAGTGGGACTTTCCTTGGAACTACTGAGTGTTCAGTTTTCACTCTCCACTCATAGACATATTACATCATTTGTAGTGATTGCGTATCTAATATAGAGTTACTAACTTTTCAATGTTCATGGCCATTTTTATATATTATAGCTGAAGCTATTTCTGAAAAGCCCTTTCATTATTAATTATTTTTTGTTCATACTCAAGGTAATGATCACTTCTGGTAGTGGAATTAAGAGTTGTACTTTCAGATGGCACAGCCTGAAAATCCAAGGAAAGAGCCCACCCTACCATGCAGCCAGCATTTCTGAGAATGCGTTATTGCTAGAAACATAAGTAGCATGAATTATTTACCTAGAAATATTAAACTGGCTTGAGAACACTGCTGGAAATAGAGGGAATTCTGGGCCTTGTGAATCATTCATGAAGCTTTTTTCAGGACAGATTTCTTTTTGTCTTTACAGACCAGTGAATTGTATTTTATAACTTTTAGAATGTTTCTGTGTGTTTCATTCTGCTCATTAGTAGGTGGGTTTTTTCAATGCCTTCTAAGGAACTGCTGATCTGTAAAGTTATAATTTTATGTTGACTCCTGAGTACCTGTTTTCCTTTTTCACAAGTAAGGAGATGCGAGGCAAAATGGTGTGGTAAAGGAAGAGGTGGTGTGTTATAGTTTCTGTTTGATCATATACCTTGTCCCTTTTTAGTGGGTACTGGAAGCTGTGGCACTCCAGTAACTTAATCCATGGATAGTATGGTCTTTAGCTCATTCTGAGATTTGCACAGCAGCTCCCACAAGTAGGTAATTGTCTTCTCTGCTTTCTTTTCGCAATTCTAAAATAACGTTACTATTTATGTATGAGGATTTTATTGTGTAGCCCTTTAAAGCATATCTCATCTCCTTCAATGACAGTGAAAAGCTATTTGTGTCAACAGTCTTTCCTTTTATCAGACCATTCCAGAGGTCATCCCAAACAGGGATGAGGACTATTGCACACTCAGGACAATAAAATTTTAGGACTAGTGGTACTCTCTTTTCTTCTAAATGACATGTCCTGGGCTGCATAAATACTTTCTTGGAACATGTGGTGAAATATCTTATTTTAGTGATGGGGCTTGATCCATATCTCCAAACGAGAACAAAAAGAGTCTTTCCATTAATTTATACACAATCCAGATTAAACTTTTAGGGCCATGTTTGCACCACTACTGTTATTTATATGAAGACATTAGAACTACTGACATGAAAAATGTTGCAGGCTAGTCCTCAGTCATTATTATGAAAAAAATGCAAATCAAACAACCCTAAACTGCTCTAATGTTTACTTATTTGTCAGGAGATTTTATTAAATATACTGCTTAGTGTGACCAGAAATCTGTTTTATTAAGTGTGAATATTTACACTGTTAACATTTGGAGATCCATCAGCTACTGCTGATTTGGTAAAGTTCAAATGTGAATTTCTAATAATCTATTTGGGACTTTTAAATACTTAATGTTTTCAAAGTCTGAAAGTTACTCAATGTAAGAATAAAAGGAAAAACAACGAGTTGCTTTGGAACCCCAGTGCAAACAGTTGATTCTTCATGTGGTATCACTGGGGGCAGTCAGGCTTTTACTTGTAAATCAGTGCTCCCTTCAGGAATGTTGTTTGTACAGGTATGTGCCAGCAGGTATTCAGCCTCTGGCTTTCTTTACTAAGGAGATGCAAGTGAGGGCCCATGGGACTGAGTCAAAATACCACTAAGGTCTCTGGAAGTACTTCTGAAGGCTGTGCTTTGTCTCCATGACTTCCAGAGATACCGTCAATGCCTGCTCTTATGTATGTGAGCCTGTGAGGCCTGCAGGCTAAGATAATATCCTATCTCATAATGTTTGTTTGACTGTGATTATGAATCAAAATAAGATGCTGTTTCATTTACGTGAATAGTGATTCTTTTGTTATACTCTTCTAAAGGAAATATGGTAATATAAAGAAAAAAAAAAAGAAGGAATCATAGCTTTATTTGAGGAAAAGAAGAAAAATGTTAGCTATATTATAACCATCAATTTCCATTAAAAGTCCTCCTCTTCTCCCTGATTAAAGAACAGTTATGAGTTCTATTTGCCATGAGAGGCAGAGGTAGTATAGATCATACTGACATCCTCAGTCTTGCTTATGGACCTATGGTATAGAAAAAAAGACGCACACTGAAAGAGCACTTGAATATATCTAAAGGTGGTCTGATTTCAGAGCAGCTTATCCTGTGAAAAACACACAGTCCAGCAGATATGATTGCAGCATCTTTACATTGCGTTTTCTTGTAAAAGCTGTGGTGGTAAGACAGATTTTTCAGGACTATTTCTCTTTTCAAATATACATTTACTAAAAAGCATGCAACAGCTAACGTCTGTTGGCCATTGTCAGATGATTTACCTGTTTGTAGCACAGGTCTGATAATATTTATAATTAATCTGACTTCTTGGTGCTGGAAATTACATATTTGTAAAGAAAATTTTAACTAATGAATCAAGTGGATTTTTCTCCTCCGTAGGTTTTCTCTACTTTGTGACCAAGACTTTTCCACCCCATGTAAGGACAAGTCAATCATTTTGGTTTATAGGAATAGGAGAACAGAAGAAGTGACCTGTAGTCCCTGCATCCCAGTGAGAGAATGGAAAAAATCTGAACAGTAATTAATTTCTATTGATATTTCTCCCATGAGGACCCCCAACAGCAGTGAGAAAAGAGTGGCACTTCATTCTCTTCTACTTACGCAGTTGTTCTTCCTTAGGCTTGTCAAGGCAAATGTCGCTGAGGCTTTTAATCATCCAAATTAGCAAGAGAGTATACTCACCTATATAATACCCTCTAACAGAAATTTGTTAGTATCAGTGTCGTGGTTTAAGGCCAGCCGGCAACCCAGAACCACGCAGCCGTTTGCTCACTCCCCCCACTTCCTCCCCCTGGGCTCTTGGAGGG
>JANHGB010008722.1:31724-72787 GCA_026283785.1 Coracopsis vasa
TCAGAGTAAACATTACTTAGCAACAACTAAAAACATCGGTGTTATCAGCGTTGTTCCCAGGCTGAAAGTCAAAAGCATAGCACTGCACCAGTTACTAAGAAGGAGAAAAATGACTGCTACTGCTGAACCCAGGACAATCAGGTATATGTACAATACCATATGTATTTCTGATGCCTATGGAAATACACTGGTATTAGACTCCATCATAAGTTTTGTTTCAGTGCATCTCCAAGGAAGCATATGCTTTGTATTTTAGTATTCACTTTATGTATGGTGATGCCATCTCTATGAATTAATTATTCATCCTGAATAAAATTGAGAAAATTAGGGTGACAAGTATGATTCCTCCAGCACCTGTATGACTGGTACCTGTCTGGAAATCCTTTCCGCTTCTCTTTTCACAGGACTGATGGACTGAAGGCATAATAGCAGTTCTCAGTTCTTTTCATTAGATGTGTGCAGTTGAAGCAAGGTTTGATTGTTGTGGGTGCTGAAGTGATTGTGTTTTGTCCATTCTGCTATTAGTACAAAAGTTGTTCATTTTTAGCTGAAAACCTGATTGCAGTGAACGAATGTGCTGCTGTAGCAGCTGAACTGAAGGAGGACAGAGGGATATGTGTGTGTGTGTAAATGTAAAATGATGATCATGGATCAACTCAAAGATCAAGATGCTTAAGGGTTTTCATCAAAAGGAAAACTTTATTTGAGGTAAATGAGGCTTTTAGTTATTTTGAACAAATATTCACAGGATAGCACGTGAATGGTGTGCAAATCACGGTATACAATCTGCAGAGAGTAAAACTTGATTCTGTGGATCACTGGAAGATTTCAGATAATGTCCTCAGCATTTCAGAATGCTAAAGCTGAATTGCAAGCTGTAAGCACTTTTTCTCTTTTGGACTACCACTGTTACCTGCTGGTGGTGTTGCATGGATACTTAGTTAAGTTGGAATGTAGTGTTTTGTGTCAAAGCAAGTTTAATCTCAATGTGATGTGTCTTCTACTTAAATTCTATGCTGCTACCTTACATCAATGCTGGGTAATCTGTGCTAAGAAATATATGACAGTTAAGAAGTCAACACAAAGTGATAAAGACATGTATTAAAACCCTCCAAATGGTTTTATTTAATAGGAAGTCTACCTGGTGATATCATACACCATATTAAGTTGATTAGTATGTAGCTTTAAAAGTCAAAAATACAATGGAGATATTACATGTAGCACTGTATAAACCACTGTGTATAGAAAATAATGAGTTTAAAGTCATTGCAGGATTACAAAGAGACAGTGATGAAAATCACACAATTGATGTGGTGTTGTTTCTGTGGGAAAAGCACATTTTCATTTTCTAGCCTTAGCAGCACAGAAGTCACCAGGCTTCCCTTTCCTGTCGTATGCCACTGTAATTCTATCAGTGACTGTTACATGATCCAAGAGAGAATGTCGCTCCACCACCATTTATTTATATTCCACATACAAATGCTGTCCTTGTGCAGCCACCCACTATAATATGCGTATGACTGAAGTCCTTGATTTTGCATGCAGACTCCAACACCTTGAACTTTGCTGAAGGTTTGCTGGGATCTGTTCCAGGATATCTCCAGGCGACTGTCTAGGGGAGCAATTCAGATATCTTTTCTGTCTGTTGAAAAATAGCAGTATGAGAAAGGAAAGTTTTGTCAGCTCGTCTCCTTTAGATTTGAAGAGACTGTGTGATGTTTGCTTGTAAGTATGCATTTGCTTTTGAAAACTGAACTACCTTTTTACTTTAGTGCCTTCTGTTTGCTGTTGGTGAATTTCCTATAACGCAAACATTACCTGCATGGATCATCCATGAATAGCAATAACTCTTTATATTGACTGAATGAAAAATTTAAGTGTTACATTATATGGAAACATTTTGAATTCATATGTCTCTCTGTGTTACAGGAAGCACCAGTTGTTGAACTGAAGCAATCTTATGTCTTCTGTAATGACAGGATAATTCTCTTTTAGTGTTAGTAGTTTCCTGTGAAGGGGGGAGGATTTATTTAAGGAATTCACTGGTGAACTTTACAACCAAATATATGCAAGAGTTTGGCCATGTTGTTTATATAAGCAAGCAAATACGAAGTAAATACCAAAATTTTATTTTTTTTTAAATCTAGATAGTGAAAGTCCATTCTGGTTGTGTCATAGACAATGCTAGTTATCTTCTGCAGCACAGTCCCCAATCTTTTCCAGTCTCCATATAAATAAGAGAGTTCATCTATTGCTGCCTGTAGAAGATGAAGCACATCTCGAAATGCTTTTTGTGCACTGAATGTCCTTCAGTTTAAGGGCATGTCCTTTTCTTCTTCTATTTTATGGTTGTATAACATGACACAGCTACTGATTCTCTGCTTTGGATATGGAGTATCTGACAACTGGGGTTTGTTTGTTTGTTTGTTTGTTTGTTTTATTGGTTGTCTGTAATTCATTTCCTCCCAGCTGTAAACTTTAGAGATAAATTTAAAACTTCCTCAGATTCTTCCTTTATTACTATACCTAGCAAAACATGATTTTTTTTCTTAATTGAGTATTGTGTCATCTTTAATGAGTTCACATGAACTTCTCAAAAAAAAAAATGTATCTACTAATACCTTCATAGTATTAATGAGGTACTGGGGTATAGAAACATGCACACCTTTTATTACTGTTAAACGTGTTCCTTTGAGGTACTTTCTGCTTTGCATATATATGTCTTCTTTCTTGGCTCTGCTTTTTTAGAAGAGTTTCTGTCTTTTGGTAGTTTATTTTATTAATATGATGTGTAAGAGGTCTGGCTAAGTGACTTTAACAGTCTGTTTTGGCACCAGTGTCAGTGTCTCTGGTCTCTGGCTGTATGAGTTGCCCTGGAATTGGTTAAGGTAACCGACTCAGTAATGTTTTGTTACCCATTTAGCTTCTAGCCTTCAGCTTCGCTGGAAAAAGTTCACTGTAAATAGAAGCAAACCTGAAAAAGAAAAGCCCAAACAAACAAACCAAAAGAATTTAAAAAAGGTGATCCAAGGATTAGACTAATACTAAATGCTTTAACTTTCTGCTTG
This sequence comes from Coracopsis vasa, assembly GCA_026283785.1. Lineage (NCBI taxonomy): Eukaryota > Metazoa > Chordata > Aves > Psittaciformes > Psittacidae > Coracopsis > Coracopsis vasa. The sequence goes on from JANHGB010008722.1 coordinate 34,793, forward strand.
AAACGTAGGGCTATTAGAAAGCACATCTCTTAGAGCAAAAATGTCTGTGGGAGGAAAACTAGGAAATGTTTTCCTGTGCATTCTTCTAGACTTGACAACAATTTTTCTCATGAAATGCAATGCAGAATCCCTCTTCTAGTGCCCCTTTCTTAGGAATGAATGACTCTCTCAGCTGACTATCTGAGCTCAAAGTATTTTGTATGTATCAGTTCAATCTTTATTACAGTACATTACCAATGTTGGGATGTAGAGGCATAAATAAATCTATCATAATAACTGAATTAGAAATATTGGTCATCTTATTTGCTGTCCAAATGAAAGCCATGACTTGTTTTAATCCTTCTGCCCACCAGAAATTTTACTACCATCTAATGAAGAGTGCATTTCCATCACTGCCAGTAGCACCACGAGCAATCATAGAATAAAGTACTATGTAGAGAGCTCTGTTTCTCTACCCACGCTGTGGAGGGGAATTTTTTTGTAACTCAAAGGATGCAAAGCTTGGCAGCGTGCTTTTATAGCTGAAGTTGGTCTGAGTGACAGACAAAATATGCTGGATGTGAGTGGAGTATAAGTTGTGTAGCAAGTACTGCACTGTCTGTGTTCTGGTTTGCCTTCAGTATTTTTGCTTCTATGACTTATCAGTCAGAAGTTGTCCCAATATAGTAAGCTTTTAAATATTTTAATATTTTCTACAAACACACGATTATTGAAATGATTCATTTAACATTGACAAACAAATCACTAAAGTATGAGAGAAAAAACAAAAATTTTTTGCACTTTTTGAAACATTTTGTCAGTTATAGAGATTAATTATATATTAGTTTGGCCAGCAACTCTAGTGCACAAGTAAATCCATCTGAATTCATGGTCTAGATTAAGTTACTGGTGCTTAACATGACCCTGGCTTCTTTTGCATGAGAATCATGATTTTAGTAGGAATTGCATTTTTTAATTGCTACTTAGAAGAGAATTATGTAGAATTAATCATAGAGTTATAGAACGCAAGGTTGGAAGGGGCTTTGTGTTTACTTCACGTTTGTGTTATGTGTACTGTATTTTTTAAGTAACCTGTATATGAAGTTGTTGAATTTGTATTATTTTCTTGATATGTGATGTATACTCGCATTATTGTGATGCGATTGATGTTAATTGGGCATATTGAGTAGTTAAGTGTATGGGTACTATCTTAACAGGCGGACAGTACAAGAGCTTCACAACAGAATGAGTTGTGAGCACATCCTAAAGAGGATGAATATTATATTACCTTATCTATAACATAGGAAATCCTGGTGTGGTCTACACAGTGTAGTTAATATTTATTATTTGATAATTATTTCTAGGACATTTTAATTGAATTTATAATGATGTGTGTAAATTGTCTCATGAAAAATGTAAAAAATATATTGTATAGTGTTACGTGCCATATCACTTTAATATTTAACTGTTAGGATGTGCTACCATTGTGTTGTTTACTTCTACCCTCCCTCGCCCCCCCCCCCGAGGTATATATATAACCTGCCATCTATTTTACAAGCAAAAAATAAATGCTATAGAATCTCAGATACTAATTAGAAGTAGTACCTAGAAACCCAGTGCCTGGAGATAACTCTGTGCTGAAAGACTTCGAAGGCTTTTTGTCTTAAAAAGCTAGCATTTTAGAAAAACACAAATTGCAGGTTATTTATTACATTACAATTTTTTCCATTTACTTGTGGTATTTCAGAAGAAGAATGTTTAATTGGCTATAAGACTGCAGAAGCATGGATATTAGCTTTTTGCGTGGCTTTTTTTATAGCTAAAACCAAAATTATGTTTCATAGGTACTCCTGTAATTATTGCTTATTTACTGAAAGTAATGAATATATTTTTCTTTCCATTATTTGGCGTGTACTCCCAATATTTTCCCTAGAGGCAGAAAGGACAGTGATTAAATCCTGAAGTAAGAGCCAGAGCCAGGCTGTGCCAAACTTTGTCAGTGATGAGTTTTAAATATTTTGAAAATTACAGTTTTCTCCCAGCTGCTTTCCATGCTGTAGGAAATAAGTAACCTGCTCGTGCCAAGAGCCAGCTACATTTTTTTTTTATTTTTTTTTTTATTTCTTTTTATTTTCTGTTGAGAATTACGTTACTTCTCTCATCTCGCCCAAACCAAGTATGCCAAGCATGTCCTCATCACTGAGTACAGACTCATAGTGCTCATATTTCACTCCAGGGGGCTTGGAAGCTTTCTTCCTCTTCCCTTCTGCTGAGTAATAAATGTGAAAAGTCTTTCTTAGAGTAATTGGTACCAGGCCAAGTGTTTTTGGCCCAAACTAGGCATCTTCTTGGAACAAGACAATTCATCCTCAAATGTAGTAGCTATTTTCTTCCTAGGAAGTAGTTTCCATCCTAGGAAACTCTGTTTGTGGGTTCTTTTCTTGGAGGAAAAAAGCGGAATACCTCTCTTGGCAGCACAGGGCTCTGCCTTTAAAACCGATCCAATGCTTTTTTTGTCTGAGCTGAAAATAAGTAACAATAATGTTGCCACTGTTTATTGGGTTTCATATTTAGGGAAAATGCCACTGTACAAAAAGGCATGTTGGTGCTCTGTACTGTTGGAGTATGTGTTTTTATGTGGCATAGAAATCTATATGCACATCTTCATTAAATTAAGTTACAGAAAGTGAACAGGTTTAGCCTTGAAAACTTAAATAGTGTCACTAAATGGAGCCATACTAAAAGGTACAGCCCCTAAAAATGTGAAGGGCTAAAAAAGAATGTTGAGAAACTAAATTTGAGTTTACGACTTATGCTTCCTTTTATTTTTTTGTCTCTACATAGAGAAAAATTTCCAATATGTTGCGAAAACTTGTTCTTGGCATTGTGCATTGTGCATTGTCCAATTAAAAAAGTGTATGTTGCGAAAACTTGTTCTTGGCATTGTGCATTGTCCAATTAAAAAAGTGTAGTGTGATTATTTTAATATAGAATGCAAAATATTCTTGAAGTCTGACCTGCAGTGGTGAAGGAAGCTTCTCCGTCGTACATGTAGGATGTTTTGATGTGAAACATGAGGCAATAAAGAACTGCTGGTCTTCTTTTATTTTTAACTTTCCTTTTATTTGTAGGCAGTTAATATTTTTATGCCATCCCTTGCAGCCTCCCCAGATCTGTGCTGTGCAGCTGTGAGACATAATCTACCCTACAGATGGTTACAAAACCCTCCCATGGCTCTGGGCAGGGTAGGAACAGAAGAACATGCATGTCTCTATTGTCATTGCTGGGTGGAGACTTCTAAAGAAAACTTGCTTCCATAATTGTTTTAATTGCGTTCCTCTAAGCCCTTTACTGTTTTGGAAAGCACAGATCCTGATGAACTTGCAAATATAACCATTTGCTTCTTAATATGTGTAATATGTAAGAGAAACTGGAGGGGACTTTGAGCTGGTCTAGTGGAAGGTGTCCCTGCCCATGGCAGGGGATTGGAATCATATGATCTTTAAGGTCACTTCCAATCCAAACCATTCTGTGATTCGCTGAAATATATTTCCAAAGCCATGATTATCAAAGGGCAGTATTTGAGGCTGTTTCCTCAAATGGGTGAGGGGGAGATAGTTGAGGCAGTTGTGCTATGACCTTGAATGGCAAAGTGCTGAAGCAGAAGTGTAGGGCTAGTCCTCACAGGCCCCACAAGCATATTTGCAGTATGCTGGATAAGTTTAGATAGAACATTGTATTTTTACCCTTTTAGTGAATTGTTTCAGTGACACAAACTGGAATCAGACAGTAGAAGAGGTGCGTTCCACAGAACGGAATAGGCTCCAAATTCTGGCATTTGCTTAACTCTAAAATTGATAGTTCCCCCAAGCAGTATTATAGTGAAAGGTCTTTCTTTGGGTAAGGTGTTAATAGCATCATGGTACGACTTGTTTTTCTTCTTCATCAGTTCATATTATAATATCAAGAGATACAGTGGACTCTGCATTAAAATGTTTAAAGCAAGCCTGCATGCTTTTTATAAAAGAAAAAAACACAGGAAATTATAGGCCTGGTGACAGAATTGCAGGTCAAAATTCTGTAATCTCTGCTCTGAAATAATTCAGAATAGAAGGCCATAATGGGTCCTTTGGGCCTTGAAATCACTGAATCTACTGTGTATAATGAATGCAGTTTATTCTATTTGCATCAGCTGACTGTCCTGCCGTTATGTAGTTGGAATGTACAATTTGGTAGGCAAAATCCACCTCATATACTGCGTATCAGTACATGGAACTGCTAAGTAGGTTCCCTGTGGAGACTTCAATTTCCACCTGTAAACCAAAATAAAATTCGTGTTTAGAACTAATAAAAGTGATCTGCATATGGAAAAAAATTGGGGCATTTCTGTCTGTGTTCCAATTTGATGCATGAATGTTTTTTTAATTGCACAGAAAATGAAAATCATAGGGCAAAATCTGTTTGACAAATCAGGAAATTGTTTAATAAAGATGATAAAAATTAATAAATGTAAACACATTTAAGATGTTTCATTTACTGATGTATTTAATATTCTTTCAAAGCAAAATACCTAGATTTGAAAGTATGGATGGTCTGCCAAAGGCACAATTACACCAAAACAAATTTCATTCCTGTTAATATTTACAGATCAGTCCTTCTTCCGTGCCCTGTAATAGAACCTTGCTAATGGAGTAGAAGAGAAAAAGCAAGGAAGTTTCTGTTCAGGGTTTTCTCATGACATAATGGTGCTTATTCTAGACGCATTTATTTTAATAATTATAGATTACGAGCACTGGGTGTATATTTTTCACCATTCGTCCTGTAGTTTATTCAGTCCTTCCCGCTATTTTCCTGGGGTTTTTTAAGTGCAAAAATAAAAAATCTCCAAACAAGTGTGTTGAATAATTTCTAGGTGTCTAAAGCAGCTACTGAGCAGGTATAGATTTACTAATGAAGTTAGCATTTCAGTACAAAAATGACACCTTTAATTAGGGCAAACAAGAAATTATCACTTCAGTGACAATCTTAATCTGAAAGGGGAAGATAATTCCAATGGAAAATAAATGGTGAATACCTTGAATTATGCTATCAGAAGTAGGTAAACAGTGTAATTGCTTGGAATAATCAACAGGATAAATTTGGAACCGTAATTTAAACATTTATTCTTTGTAATGAATGTATGACTAATGTATGGAGAAAAGTTCTATTGTTTCACTTGCGCATCACACCTGGAGCAGATCTGTGCTCCTCTTTTTGTGGGTAATGCGCCTTCAAATTATCACTAGGTGTTCACACTATTAAAGAACAGTTGTTGGCTTGCAAAGAGTGCCATTGTTCAACCTTTCCTTGATTATTTTCTTGCTGTAATATTGCCATTCATCTACATTTTATTTTAAATTAATTGCATAGACGAGCTGCACAAAATGTCCCTAAGTAATGCGTCACCTTTGTAATTTTGAGAGAAGTAAAGCAAAGCACATGAAGATGTTAAGATAGAAACTTAATTGCTTATTTCTCTTTCCCTTTGGAACTAAGACTTCATCTTTGAGCCAAATAAAATCTATTGGTGAGTGCTCCAAAATACAATCAGAATCCTTTCCAGGCCAGTATGAGGGACTTCAGTTCGTCTATCAGAAGGGTTGCTTGTATGAGTTTGAGCTTACATCTGAGTCTTCTGTTTGCACCCTGGCTAAGACTGTTTCCTAAATTATTTCATCATCTAGACCTGCTTCCTGCTCTTACAGAGCTTGCACTGTGTGTGCCGTGTGGGTCAGGATCCGCTGAATAAAGATAAGCACTGTTGTGGTGATCCTACGCAGTTGCTGACACTGCCTGTCTAATTCCCCATACTTCAGCAGAGCAGTGGAAACGAATGAATGCCAAAGGAAAATACGCCAGTGTTTTTAAACATAGGTGCCAAATTTGTGTTTCCTTATCTATGTTAATTAGATACCTACACACTCACCATTTAATTTTCAAATTAGCTAGCATGGGTATTTCCAAGAACTACAGAAGTATGGTAGGTAATGAACACCTGCAACAGCAAGATGTCTTAAGAGCTTTCATTTCATAAGTTAGATTTAGATACACAGGATTTAGTACTTCTTGGCAGAAATTCTAATGACACATGTGGCTTTTGACTGTCTAATTTCTATTAAAAGTCTAGATGATGGATCCATAGAAATGATTTAGTATAGACTGGTATCTTAGTTTCATAAAAGGATACAAACAAAATCACAAAATAGTGCCTTGTTGTGATTTATATAGTACTGGTTGCATGGTAAGCTGATGATCTCAATTTAATCAACATGCTTGTCTTGTAAATCAGAATGAGACACCTGGTATTTTGGAAAAGCAGGTTAAATAATTGTGAAAATTGCTACCTTTTTTATTTTTATAATAACTTAGAATACTTTGTTTAGTCTTTAGTAGTATAAAATAATAAAAAAAAGTCCTGTCAATCATGTAGATCTGTGACATGTAGCAGCACCTGCTAAATTGTGGGTCCACTGCACTGTGAAACAAAACTCTCATAAACTCCAATACAGTCAGGATTTTAACAAAGATGTCTAAATTCTAGCAAAGCTATTGGATTCAGTGCAGTGAAATTGAAGCACATGGTAAATATCTTGCTGAAAAGGGCTGAGAGTAAATGCGCTAGTGGCTTATTGAAGTTTTTGTACCTAATGCCATAATGAAGAATATTTATTAAAATAGGAAGCATCTCTATTGCACACAGATACTTTATTATTCAGTATAATTTTAAATTTAATTTCATTTTCAGTGGCCACAAATTGTTTGCTGCAAAATGTCTCATTGCTGTCTACAAATCAGAATTTCAGAGTAGATTTGAACTACATATTTAAGATCACAAAATTTGACCTGTTGCCTCTCAGTACTGAGCAGATACTCCCTCCCAGACCTACACAGAAAGTAATAAAAATAGAGGGAAATTGGTTTTGCAGATAATTAGCAACCGTTCTAACATGTTTCACAACTCAAATGGTGTACATTATCACTGTCCAGTTGATGATATAGCTATTTTTAGAGGTAGAGGCTCAGACTTTGTGTTGTGGACATAACTTGTTCACTCCTAGCCAAAATAGTGACTGGTTTGACATGTGTTTACACCAAGTGGCAGTGTATTTGTGGCACTGGAGGAGGTTTGCATTCACTTGTGCAGAGCCTCAAGGAAGAGACCCTGTGTACATAAAGGAAATATCCCTATTTTTTCTTAACATTTTTTCATATTGGTAAATGAATACAATTTTATTTATTTTTTTCTTTTGAATATTTAGCTGGTTTTGATGAGGACTGAAGATTCAGTACCATTTGTGAATAAGGATTCACTCTGTGGTGTACTAGGCACGGAGAAGGCAATAGAGAGCCATTCAAGTTAGGATAGATAGAATTAAATATTCTCTTGATCATTGAATATCAAGACACAGTCTAAGTAATCAACATTCTTTTCGTTGTTAGATTATTCTCTCCTGGTACTGACTGTGGACCAAGTTCATTAGAGAGGAGAGTTTGCTTTTGTGGTGGTTAATGAGGTAATTGTTTTGTGTGTGTGATGCAGCCTTGTAATAGCAATGCCAGGCATGGTAAATTTGGTGCTTGTCATTTTCATTACAATTGAAAGTTTATTCTGAAGAAGTGAGTAGTCATTAAAAATTAAGGAAAATGGAGCACTGAATGGGATTATTTGCCACTTTAGGTATTTAATGGAATTGATATGCATATTTTATTTTGGGACATAATATAGTGTCCTCTGATTGCATTGACTAAAGTTGGAGAGTTAGGATACATTAGTAGAAGGTATTGCCGTCCTGAGTGAAAACTATTATAAGATCTGGATAAAGCTAATTTGATAGTATAGACATTTATTTCACTTTTCAAGTGCCTGTGAATACTAGTTTTTCACAAAACTATCTGCATGTTTTTTCACTAGCAAATAATCTGACTCTAGACTATCCTTGCTCTCACTGAGGGTTTAGATACTGCATGGCATAATCATGTTCTCTGTATCCTCTGTTTTGATTGTCATTTCTTCAAAATGAAGTCTGCTATAGCCTGTACTGGATTTACCACAACTTCCATTTACTACAGAAGTTAGCTGGAGAATGGTAAGTAATAAGCAGCAGCATTGCCAGTGTAAACCTTGAAATCCTACGCCATGACCTCGTTTGCCTTAGACGTGCTCTGCTGGGATTGCTCCGTTCTCCAGAGCTGCATTACACATCTTGTTAAGGACAGCCCTGTGGTCACATTGATGCTGCACTTGTGATCTTTTTAGTGCAAGCCTGCAGCCTGAGCATGATGGTAAGCATTGAGCCATCAGCTCTGGTTGAATCAGCTTGCTGAAAAGCCTTCATGTGGACCTAAAGGGGTGAGCAAACTCCTTGGACTCTGGACCCCAGTCATCAAGGGGTTGCAATTTAACTTACCAGTTAATAAATTGGTAAACTTGTAGGAAAAACTTGGACATGTCTAAATTTTAACAGCTTTATGTTGTCATGGCAGTACACAGATGTCAAATGTATCTCTCAAAAACTGGGGTGTGAGGTTAAGTTTTGCTGAGAAAACTAAGCTGACAATATATGTGGATTCCACAGCACTTCTGGGTAGAGCCCCAGTACAGTCACTAGAACTTTATTCAGCTACATTCTCTGTGATTACATGTGTTTTAGTCTATCTAGCTATATCTTTACTGTCTTTGTGACGTAATTCAGCAACTTCTCTTGCATTTACATCTTTCCAGCATGTACAGAAGTTACTTGCTCAGGCAGCAGACAGTCAGATTCTTCCAGTCGAGCTCATGACAGACACTATTACCTGTGGCTGATGGTCGTTGTTCACCTTATTGCCTCCAGTACCTCTACAGTGAATATTTATTCATCTGCTTCAGTTGAGACTCAATAAGGCTTCGTTTAACTGTGGTATATATATGTCACTATTGTATTTTTTTCTTTTAAGTCAATCTCCCGGTGATTTTCTTAATATTCAAGAGCTGTCTATTTCCTCTGTCCCATCTGAAGTGCTGGCATGTGGATATCAGGAGTTTTGTTAATGAGGCATGATCCTGTGCAATTGCATGATAGGGAAGAAATCTGCAATTTTATAAATGAATATTGGCTGTTGAGAAGAGCTGAAGATTTTCGTACATTGATATACTAAAGTAATGGGAACCACCGAAAATTGACATAAGTTGAGCATGACTTGGTATGATAGCCATGACAAGATTAGGAAAAGAGGAAGTTACATTGATTATGGATGAAGACTTGAATTTTCAAGACCAATCCAGCATGCCTGATCACTTTATTCTGGAGTTGAAGAAAGGAGGAGGATAGGTTTTTTGCAAATGCCTGCACTCCCAGTTTGTGCTGCTTACCTCTTTTTGCACAAATATACAACATGCAATAAACATAATTAAAATAAATAAAATTCAGATCATTTTTTATTAGGCTGATTAATTCATCAATATCAGCATAATAGTAAAGATTTACTGTTTTGGGTTCTATCTTCCTGTTCATATAGTTCTATTTAATAATTGAGAAGTGTACCTCCTCAGCAGAGCTAATTTGCTTGTGTTCAGCGGGATGCAACTGTGACTGTGCTGCTTCCATTTCTGTAGTTACTGTGCTGTTAGATCTCCACCTGGTTTTTGGTTAATTTGTGTTGGGCATAGAACAGAAAGGGAAGTAGAAGACCTGTAGAAGTCAAAAAGTACAGGAATTACCTATGTCTACCACTTTGCAAGTCATTTTGAATAGGGAATCTTTTATATAATGAAATATTGTCTAGAAGAGTCATATTTACATTATAAAACTAATGCAAAATAAATGTTTTCTTGAAAGTACTACTAACGAGACTACACTTTTAGAAAAAAACAGTGGAAATCATGCTCAGCTGACATGTGACTTATCTGGCACATTTAAATTTGGTCTGTATCTGTAATATCTTTGTAAATGACTATTTTATTTAATTAGCAAACACTTAATTAGACAAAGAGTTGTCTAGCACCTCCTGTTCATTAAATCAGAAATCATTCTCTATTTTAATTAGCATGACATTTTCTATAATCAATTTAATGAAATGCCATCTGCAGTTCTAATAATACCATGTACATCAGGGGCTGATTGACATATGTGTTGACAGCAAGGTATCAACCTTCTCTTATGTTTGTATTTTTTTAAAAAAGGAAAATATAAGGAAAAGGATGATGCTTACTAATGCTGCTGTTTGTGCTGCAAAGCAGAATTTTACCTAAATAAATAAAACTTGGGAAATATTTTCAATGGGAAAAAAAGCATTTACAATCTTCAGGTTAACACTATCAGTATTTGAGAAGACTGCCCTGAAGACTCCTTATTCTAGATACTGTGGAGAAATTTTCAGCATTGCTTGCATGGCTCTCCTCTTTCCTTCACTTTTTGGGTGTTGTTTACACTCTCAGGACTGATAGATTGCCTTAATATCTGATGGATTCTATGCAAAAAACTGCCTGAGTATTGCTGCTGCTGTATCCCCAGAAAACTCCTTGAGCCTTGCCCTTAAAAATGAGACCCAGGGCTCATCAGCTGGGCCTTCTTTGGCCAAGCGGAAGGCAGGCTTTGCTAGAGGGATGGGAGGATGAATCTGCTCCTCTTGCTGGATAGGGAAAAGCCACAGATTTTGGTTCCTGTTCTGTGTTCTCATGAGACCAGGGAAAACAAAGTGAAACTGAAAGAGGCTAGATTTAGATTAGATATTAGAGTGAACTTCTTTACTGTGGGAGTGGTGAGGCACTGGAACAGGTTCACCAGAGAAGCTGTGGCTGCCACATCCCTGGAAGTGTTTGAGGCCAGATTGGACGAGGCCTTGAGCAACCTGGTCTAGTGGAAGGTGTCTCTGCCTATGGAAGGGGGATTGGAACTAGATAATCTTTAAGGTCTCTTCCAACCCAAACCATTCTATGAATCTGTGATTCTATGAAAGTGGACAGAAGCCCATCAGGTGTTTGTAATGCTCGTTGTCTATAAGTGAGGGGAGGTTAGAATGTGAATACTTAGACTGTCAGTGCCTAGTACTTCTGGGCTGCTTTAGGCAACTAGCTTAGGCTAAGATTTCATAATGCTATGAACATATTAGCAAGCAATTAGCTGTCTATGCTCTGTGTGCCTTCTGTATAAACCATTTTTTTCTTCAAACTACTCAGTATTTAATTCTAAAACACTACTGAGCCAGGTCCTAGCAAGTTGAACGTGGCATGTCTCCTTGAAATTGATGGATTTACACAAGTTTAGCACACGAGTTACCATGAAACAGTAACTTGCCCTTTTAGTCCAGTCTGTGTAGTTTCAGTTACAGGACGAGTTGCTTAATTTCATTGACATGTGAAATCAGAGTAGATATTCATCAAGTAAACCACCACCATTCAGTGTCCTAATTTCAGAAAGTTAGATCATTAAAGGCCATGTAGACCCTGAGTCAAATTCTTGCATTAGCAAAATCTAGGGCTTGATTTTCAGGATGGTGGTTAGTCTACTTTTTCCCCCAAGTAATACATAAGTTTCCATTCAAATTTAAAAGGCCTGGGATTTTTACAATAATTTGAACATTTATGTGAAGCCAGTTGGAACAGTAAGTGCTGAGAATGAATTTTATAGCATTTAAGACATGGCAGAGTGTTGTCAATTCAGTAAATGAGGGCAAATTCAATAAATGAGGGTAAAGAAATTATTGCAGAATTGATGGGAGTGAAGCTGCTTATCAAATAAAAAAAGTTTTGCATTGATTTTTTTGCATTTTGTGATAGTTTGCCTGTACTTTGACATTCCCTGGAAGAACAGATATTAGGCCAGGCAGAGTATAGAGCTGCATCTCCTGCCAACAACAAATACCCTGATCTTGAGCAGAACCTTTACCAGATTTGAACTTAAACCAGGAACAATAGCCTTAATAAAACTATTTATATGAAATACTGCTTTCACTTTAAAAATATCTGAGATTATGATGATACCATATTTGCATAATATTTGCATGACTGAGGGCTATGTTTATGGTATTGATATATTTCCAAGCTATTTAAATTGTATGGATCAGTCATTTCAGCAGAAAATGTTTTCCATGTTCTTTACCTAGACATAGAACACATAATGAAGAGTTATACTTTTAAAAGCATACAATGGCATAAGAATTTAGATATTTAACCTCACAATGATAAAATAAATTATTGTTGGTTCTGCAGTTAGTGTAATTCGTAAGAAGAGTAATATGTTGCTGACTCAGGTGAAATTACTGTTCTGCAATAATTACAGAAGAGTTTTGTTTTTAGCTTGTTTTCATTTAATGTTTTATTTAATGTTACATTCTTTATGAAAGTCAAAGAAGTTGCAGATAACCTGTTCAGCAGCAGGTTTGGTTTACAGAGGTGTATGTCCACTAGGCAGCCTCTCTCACAATCCGCTTTAGAAATAAGCTCAGAATAAGAGGTGGAATAAATTCTTCCCAAAGAGAATTATCTATAATAAAAGCTGAGCCTACCATACCTTTTTCTGTATATTATCAGAGTGACTGATGAATCACCAAGTATATTACATTATTCAGGCAAGCATCAAGTTTGTCTTCTAAAAACCTAATGAGTTTAATTAAACTAAATGCTGCAGTTCTGGTAAAAAACCTCCCATATGCAACACAGAGAACAAGAAAAATCTTTATGACAGTCACTGTTGAAAACCCTGCACAAATCAAGCAAATCAATTTGGTAAGACAAACCAGAACCATCTCAGCAGGTAAACTAAACCACCTGCTGCAGGGCTAGGCAAGGGAGGGGAGAAAGAGTGGTAATCCATTTTGTCTGCCTGGAAAAATTTTCTCCTCTGAGATTTGTGCGATTTGCATGATGCGCATTAGAGCATCATATCAGCCATCCACCCATGCAGATTCTCTGAACGGGCGTGCGGCACTAACCAACCCCAGTATGCCATCTGCAGCTGAGATCAATGTTGGATAATGTGTAGGAAAGTGGAGTAGAACACACAAACAGGAGATAAATTATGCATCAGAAAAAAAAAAAAAAAATATCCCTTGATATTTATCAAGGATCCCTTGCCATAGGCAGTCAGCTAAAAAAAAAACCAAGGGTTGAGTTTTTTATTAAAATTGTCTTAGCACACAGCAACAAACATGAGTTATATTGTTCAGAAAATCCTGTATTTCCAAAGATTTGTTGCAGAAGGGAATAGGAAAAATCAATAGAGGGAGTTAAATCCACAGATTACAGGCCAGAAGAGATTGCTACAGCCATCCAGTCTCAACCCTTTATACTTTTTACTCAACTTCAGACTAAACTATTTCTTGAAATGAAGATCTAAAGCATATTTTTAAGAAAAAATGTCTCAGGGCTGCAAGTTCTATCATCTCCTTTGCTAAGCTCTTCCACACATCCCAGCATCCATAACTGTTGTCAACTTTTGCCTAGCTATATATATATATATATATATATATGACTTAGATGTCTTTAAACTTTCTCTTTGTTAACCTGAATAATTTTAGCCATTTCAACCTTGCATTTTTATGTTTTTTTTCTGATCCAGATTTACACTGAGTTTTTTAGCATTCCTCTTTACACATTTACTGTTCTTGCATTGTGCGTTCCATGAACTGGCCATTTTACAATAGTGCCAATCTCACCAGTGGAGGCAAAATCACCCTAGGACGTTTACCTGTGATCCACTTATGCTGAAGAATTGTATCAACTCTTTTTGCCATGATATTGCATTGAGAGCAAGTTGTACAGTATTTTTCTGTATAAGCCCATAAGCTTTTCTTTTCATAACTGCTCTTCAATTCCAGTCTCCCATCTACAAAAATGACCATTTAATCAGGTGAGACAGATCTCTTGAGAGGAGTACCCTGTCTTCCTCTTTATTTTAATTAGTGATGCTATTTTTAATCCTCCTAATGTGTTTCCCTGTTAATTCCATTTAATGTAAGCTTTCAAATCACATCATAAAATAAATCAAATGCCACAAATAAAACCCAATACACAGTTTCAGCATAGTTGCCTCTATCAAACATAACCCTGTCAAACTTTGTTTAAGAAGATCTGTGTTCCTTAAAATGTTATCAGGTGTTAATTATATTGCTGGCCAGTATTTTGTATTGTGCCACTATTTTATTTGGGACTGATGTCAGGGTAACTTATATACAGATGTTTGGTTGTCTGTCCTCACCTTTCAGTTACAGAGAATAAATTTTTCAGTCATCCAGTGCTCTGGAGTTTCTGAAGTTTTCAGAAATTTGAGAACTATTTCAAATAGGAAATTTTCAATTAGTTGTTTTAAAATCTGTTTTGTGTACATCATTCAGGGCTGGTGACTTGATAGCACATGTTCTTTACAGAGGTTTCCTCACATTCTCCTTTGCTTAAGACAGAATGCTTTCTACTTTGGTGAGATCCTTAGGTAGACTAGGCAGCTCTTCAGTGCTGCAGCTTGTGCCCAGCCAAGAGGTTTTTATGTAATACTACTCTTTGCTTAAAATTAAACAAGAATTTCTTTGAAGTAGGAACTCTACTTCCCTGAATGGTTATGTGAAGAGTCAGGGATCCCTGAACTTCTCTGTGGTGAAGACACCAAGATAATAGACAAAATAAATAAATCAGTTGTGTAAATGGACAGTATTAAGGACTAGGTATTATTTTATTCTGTGAACTTTTTTACTCTAGGTAACAAGAATTTCAAAACAAATGTATGTTTATGGCTCTTTGCTTACTTTTGAGCCATCAGTGAAAAAATCGTCATTATGTTGTGTGACCATCAACTATCAATCTATTGATTGGAATGAGACTTGCATATTAATTAATATGATTACTTGTGAAGACTGTTCATGCTCAATGCATACATGTTATTTTGATATAATTTTGTATCTGAGAATCTCCATGTATTTTGCAAGCATTCATTTAATTTACGTGCTTCAGAAGTTAACTACTGAGTCCAATACAGAGATAAAAGCCCAAGTTCAGTGAGAGGTATAATTACTGGACAGTAAAGCCTGCTTTTTGGAGAGGACTGACTCAGTTTTCTGGTCTAGTAATTGAATAAATTTTCTTCTAACTTGAGAACAAAGGCTTTAATTTATATCATTCGTAGTATTTCGTATTCCAAATGCCATTTCACCCTGTGTGTATGACTTGCAGGAAGAGCCCTAGGACTGTATATTTTACTCATGGTCCTTTTAGCAATTTTAAGGGACAGTTCTTAATTTGGGTGAAATGTTCTTGGTAGGATTAGTTAATGAGGCATGATGCTATAAATCCTATTGGCCAAATGTACATGGCATGTAGAAAAGCAGATTAACTGAGAAGGGGTTACATTCTAATACTGTTGTTTGGATTTGGGTGGCATATTAGTCTCACCTATGGACCAAAAATGCATTGTTCAGATCACTGTCCAAGCAGGAGGAATGAACATGGCTAGTTGTTGACAGGAGTTAAATGTCCCTGAGTTATATGTGCTGTTTTTCACATTATGGTTTACTCATAACTGGGGACAGCTCTTTGCCAGACAGCCTTATTTTTTCTATAGTATTGCTTAGCTCCCTGGTACAACATCGTTGAGGATTTTAGTGTTAGGGTACCTAAGAGAATGCATGCGCAAAACCCTACAAGAAGTTGCAAAAACATTAATGTTCTGTACTAACCAGTAACCTGAAACCAAAATAACCTTCTAGAAAGTGTTACTTCATTTTATTCAAAGTGAGTATTTGAAATCTTTTTCTTTATAAGAAGTTGCTATTAATTCTACACTTCACCACCTAATTTTCTTCCTAAATGAAAGCTTTGATAATACTGTCCTAAACTCCATCAGTCCCACCCCATTTCTCAGCCCTGATCCTGAAATAGCTTAGTAAGCTCTTCAAATGAGGCTTCATTAATTTTACAGAACATACTAGAAGACATTCAGTAGTGCTGTAGATCTAGAGTTTCTGTGGAGTCCATTAAAATACAGCTACATTTTTCTGGAATAGCGAAGCATATTTTTGTGATAGCATAACCTTTTCCTCTAGTCATGTTTACTTCCCACTTAATAAAATTCAGGGATCTGTAATGATTTTTTCAGATATTACTAAGGATTAGTAAAGTTCTTTTGTGTTTCATTTAGGATCTAATTTAGAACTTTCCTTATGCCTTTTACATTTTTATAACAAAATAGTTTCATTTGATTAAATATCAATTACATGGGTTTAAAGTAACAAAAAAGAGTCAGCACTCAATCTGTTCAATCTCATATTAGAAATAGTAGGAAATTTGGAACCAATTTTCTTGATTTTTAAATCAAGACTTATGTAGTTCTTGCCTATTTCTTGGTAATTTCGCGGGTATTGATGCAAACAGATAGAAAGCCTTTTTAATAGGAGCCACAATCAGTTTTGTAATTATTTTTTTCCTTAGTTCAGGTGGATTCAATATTTTTCTTATAGAAGCTTACAAATGAAGTAAGTGGTAGAAGGAAAAAATTATGACAGTTCATCCCACAGCATTCTAAATGTTCTACAAATGGACCTAGCTTTAACCCTTCTTTGATAATGTTCAGTTTATGTGACCACCTGGTATTCTGTGGCCCAGCACTAATCACACAGGACATGGGCTATCTTAAGATATAGTGCATGTCTTTGTCAGACCAGTTACCAGAGATACAGAACAGTACAGAAGTTTTGTTAAGAGTCACGTCGATATGTGAATATGGTGTCCAGCAAAAGCTTTTTTCATTGCACAATGTAACTTTGGTATATGGCACTTTTCATAGTGGATATGGGTGGACACTGAAGTGTCTAAATGACAGTGATATCAATCTGTCAGATTGACAGTGAGAGCAGTTTTACATTCAAGATGTTGCTTTGTTCACAGCAATCCCATTGGGTACGTTTTTGCCACATAAAATGTTTCAATTTGAATCAAATAATATTTTTGAGTGAAGTGAAAATGCTGTAGGGATTGCTATTTTTGTAGGGACTTCTATTTTTGAAGCTCATGAGGCAAATCAAGAAAACTAGGTATTGTGACTGCAATTCTCTCAATCTTGTTTGTGTATTGTAATAAAGATATTCTGATGACTTTAATATGCTGTTTTTCTCTACAGATGTATTAAACACTGAATTTGTTTGCTAACTGTTAATACCTTTGTTGTTGCAGATACAGCAGTGGTGTATAAAAATAGGAATGGACATGTTGTTGAACTGAATGTAGAAACAAATACGACAACATTATTATTGGAAAATACAACTTTTGTAAGTAATATATGTTATTTACTGATTTCTCAGTGGAAGTCTGCTAGCATTGTTTTCTGTAATAGGAGTGGGAGAGTATATTTAAAGGTTAAAGGAAATATATTTATAACCGAGACTAGATTATATATAAATGGAAAGTATAACACTTTCCTTTGTCAGTGCACAATTTCTGGCTGAAGTTATTTATTACTTTATTCAACTTATGTGTAAATAACCAAGAATTTGGAGGATATGTTGTTGGCTGTAGTCCATGCTTTGCTTAGGCCATTTGAAAGATCATGGCTGGTGTGTGTCCTGGTGAATCTATCTGATGTCTAATGTAATAAAAGATTTCATAAAATGGAGGAATGCTACTCAAAATGTTGAGAGCTTTTCACTATTATAAAAGGGAAATCATGTGAAGATATTCCTTTATGGAATTAAATATGCAAAGAAAAATTTATTTCCGAGTCATGTTAATCTCTGGTTTACTTGTTCCTCTGCTTTAATGGCAAGTTAGATGATGGGGGACTATTCCTCTTGACCAGTAAATAATCTGTACCTGAGTGATTTGCATAAGTTTCTGACTATCTGTAATTGCTGTGAAATGCTTTAATGCCTTAGTCTACATTTTCTTTTGCTTTGCTTGGTGCTGTATTCTCAGTGGTACTACTTATATCCTACCCTGTAATTCTTGTTTATCAGGTTTTTGCAGCGGAAACACATGGCTTGTCAATCTTTACTTATAAATTCTCTGTACAGACCACTGGCTGTTATTGTTAATCCCTTTATTTTTAATTTAGTAAAATCTTTTGCACCTGCAGACCCAAAAGGATGACTGATTTTCATCAGTGGTGTTTGGCAAACACTGATGTTATTCCTGGTCTGTTCCTTGCCTTCGCTGGTACAGATTCCTCCTTTCAAAGCATAAAAGCCCAGTGACCTTTTCTTCTAAGTCCTCCAACTAGAAAGAGGAGAGTAAAAGTTCGGGAGAAAGAACATGACGCTGACTTCCTAGATCAGTGTAAAGATGAAGGAGAAGGGAGGAGAGAACTGTACTTTAATGGTTTGTGTATGTGAGGCTGTGAGGCTCCCTTTCTGTAAGCTGCACCCTTCCATATGCTGGGATGTGCCTCAGGGTACCACTTAACGCCAAAAAGACTAGCAGACACAATTAAAAGTAGGTGAAAAGGTGAATTTCTGTAAAGTGCAAACCACAAAGAGTATTGAAAAAGCATTTTCCATGTTATCTGTGTGTGTGCGTGAGCACTTGCCTGGTTAAGGAGAGGATAAACTGTGTCAAGCATATGTATTGCCTTTAGCATATAACTTGAACACAAGCAGCTGCTTGGGCATCCCTGGCTGTGAAACTTGATTGTAGTGATAAGATTTGGGTTTCCTCACAGATTTAATTCATACACTTTTGGATGCAAGTATTAGGCTCATAATGTCAAGTGCAATGCCAGTGTGACAAGCTATTCAGGCTATTATGCTAAATCAATCTTGCCAAGTAATGATGGATCAGTATGGACAGCCTGTTTCACACTGCGAGTATCACCTCTTTTCACAAAGTTGCTCTATTCTGTGCTTTTTATGGAATTGATTTATCCTGAAGTCATGCAGGCTGAGAGAGTTCTAGACACTCGATATCTACTCTTAATTATAAGTGTGGGAAACTGATGCAAAAAGGGTTAATATTCAAGCAACCATACAACAATTATGTATTGAACAGAGACCAATGAAAACGTGTGTTTCTTCCTTCAAAGTTTCTTTCTTAGTCAAAAACTTAGAGTGTTAGAGGTAAATAAAGTGAATTCCAGCAATGATTATTCATATGGAAGTAGAATAAAAAGCTGAACACAGAGCAGAAGATTCGGCAAATTTCTTGATAGATGTTTGGGAGAGAGCAATGGCAAATGTTACTGTGCTGAGTTGTCTGTTGACAAGGTGGCCAGTGATCCTAACAAATCATAACATTACAGAGGCAAGACTGTATGGCCGAAATCAAAAGCTGTCCCATTCTTCTAAGTTCCACTGTCCCCAGATTCACACTGCTAAATGTAATCTTCCAAAGGTAGACACCTTGATCATTAATCAACATTTTCCTTGCTCATTGCCACATCTGCTTAATCACTGGTGCATAATTAGAATGATGCTGGTTTAATGACTCTGCAGAGATGACTTGTATTAATAAAAAATACAGCACAAATTCAACATAGGCAGTGGCAATACAAGTTCCCTCATTCCTCCCTATCAAAGGGTTTTAGACATGGAAGAGTAACCTTTTGATGGGAGTTAGTCCGCTTTCAATCTGCGTTCTCTCTCCTGTTTGCCTCTCTGCTCAAGCAACCTGCAGAAGTGGCAGGTTTTTCTTAGTAATGTTCATAATCGTCTATTGAAAATTGAACTGCCGTGATAAACTTATTGTGAGAAGGCAAGGGGCTAGTAATAACTCTTTGTCACTACTGATTGGGCTGTGTATGAACCAGCAGCCCAGAAGAGGTTTTCTGTTTTCCTCATTCCTAATCCCCTGAAGCAGTCTTCCATTGTGCATGGATCACTGGCTCTTCTTTTGTGCCTTAGAGACTGCCATTTTTGTGCAAAGTACATTTCTTTTATCCTTCTTTGTGTTCCTTAGTGTCTAAAAGTCAGATAGCCCTACTGAAGAGCTGCTATGCCTACTATGCATGTGTATCAGCAAAAAAGCAAACTGCTTTTTTTTTTTAACTATTTACATGTATAAAAGATTTTTAAAAAACAACAAACCTTTAAAGATAGTCATGCATCTGGAAGGAAGAAAGGCTAGTATTTTATTGTTCTAAGATGCCCATTTCTCTTCCATAGGGAAGTATCTGTCCACAGTTCCTAAATTAAAGGGTTTTTTTCCAGTTTCATTAGGTTTCATTCAGAAACACAAGAAATCATTGCACTTCATTCATGCTTTTCAAATGGAATCCTTTTCTATAATCAATCTATTAGTAAAACAATCTGGCCTTTATTTAATTAAACTATCAGCAAAGCAATATTATGGATAATGTATACAGTGATGTAAGTGAAAAGAGTAACTTGTAAAGCACAAAGAATATCTATTAGCATCTTTAGATAGCATAACGTAAAGACATTTTCTAATACATACTTGTCCTCTCAGTGTATGCATGTAGTGCATCCTGTTTAAGCTGTCTAATAAACAGTTAATACTCTGAGCCAGAGGCATATAAATGTTAACAGCTGAAGGCTGGGCAAGTCTTCTATTAAATGGAGGCAAAAAAAGCCCTAGACAGGAATCACTGCGTGGCATCCTGATATTTGCGATGCTGCCTCGATATGCGGTTACAATATCTTCTCTATCATCTATCCGAGGTGCCTATCACCATGATCATGACATGCCTACCAGTTTTTCAGCATTTAGCGATGCTTTATTACATGTTACAGTTCCAAAGTAAGTAACGTGATGCCACATTTATCTGAGCAATTTCAGTTGGTTAACTGAAGTTAACAAGCAGTTTATTTATTCCTTTGCCATCAGCTGTTACACAAAGTCACTAAGAGCAGGTTACCAGCTAACACACAACTCAGCTACGAGACCTGGCTAAGCTAGAGACGAAAGCATGGATGACTACATGGGTTCTTTTGCCTAGGAGAGGTTGTCTGTCTGGTCCCTTATCATGCTTCTAGCTCAGCCTCTTTATTCTGTTACAGTTCTTAAACTCAAACAAAAAGGAACAAAAGGGAACACAGAGATTAAACATGTATAGGGACTGTGTGTTCTATAATAGTACTTTCCAAATGTTTTGGATCCATTGAAAGAAATATTTAGAAATTTTGCCTTCAATTTTTCCTCTTAAAAAAAGCCACAGTAATTACGAAAATGGTAACACTTATTTGTTAGCCCTCAGTTCCACTACTTTTGTGCTGGATGTATCAAAAATTAGTCAGATACCATGCGTACACCCTCACAAACACTCAGTCCAGGATTCTGGGTCAGAAATGAATCTGGTGTGCCTGTGTAGATGATGGGGTATATTTTGACTCATCAAGTAAGAGGCTATCAATTTGTTTGCAATGCGTAATGATACAAGTAGAATTGTTTTCAGTTTTGAAACTCTAATACAGGGTCTTGTATTTACAACAGCTTCCCCGCAGCTGTATGCTTTTGACTCTTCTAAAACCCAGCAATTCTGACTTGTTCTCACCTTTGATTTTGATGCACAACTCTTTTCAATCTCAAGAGGAAACTGCATCCTGGTACATAGCAAACCGATATTACTGAGCTGCGAATCTTTTCCCAGGGGCTTGCAGGGAGTATACCTATGGTATGTTGTAATGTCATATTACTGTGGACCATCTTTTACACAAGGATGGAGAGAGAAGGATTACTTCTTCCTGCTTGCTAATCAGGGGATGGTGTCAGAAGGGTGGAGCAGAGCAGGAGTAGTCTTGGCTCATGAATCATGATTAAGCTGTGGCAGCCCAGCTGTGAAAAATCACTGGAGGCCTTACAGCCAAAAGCAGAGAATGCAAGTTTTAGCCTGAGCAGAGCTTTTGGCAGAGACTGTTTTGTGGTGTTTCACACAGCACTGCTTATAAATACCCTTTCTTTTTGATAATTGTCTTCCTTTTGATATTCTTGTTTGTTTGTTTTGTGCTCCCCACCACCAACCACACCTCTTGCCTCTTTTGATGGGAAACTCAGTGCAGCATCAGATGGGAAACTCAGTGCTGCTGTTATAGTTTCTTTGTTGATAGGACAAGGGGTAATGGGTTAAAACTTAAACAGGGGAAGTTTAGATTGGATATAAGGAGGAAGGTCTTTACTGTAACGGTGGTGAGGCACTGGAATGGGCTGCCCAAGGAAGTTGCGAATGCACCATCCCTGGAGGTGTTCACGACCGGGTTGGTCAGATCATTGGGTGAAACAGTTTAGTATGAGGTGTGCCTGCCCATGGCAGGGGGGCTGGAACTAGATGATCTTAAGGTCCTTTCGAGCCCTAACTATTCTATGATTCTATTCTATGATTCTGTGATTCTATGATTAATGTAGATTTAATTGCAAGAGTAGTTTACATGCTTAAGACCCTTGTGTAAGAGGTTAATGACAGGGTGAACAATGGTAAATACATTAATCAAGATTATATAACCACATAAATATTAGTAATTGTTGCAACACTGGACATTTTAATGACCCACACATGTTGTAAATAGGTGGTTATGAACATTGTAAAATTATCTCTGCTCTCTCATGCTCCTCTAAATGTTAAATAACCCCTTCAGCAAAACCTTTTCAGTAGAGGAGTTTTTATGAGGTAGAGTTTATTGTTGCAGTGCACCACTGTGCATAGAGATGGGAAAGCCTGACAGATGGAAGGGGTTTTGCTTTTGTGGTTTGGTGGTGGTCATTGTCTTTTACCCAAATGGAGGAGGTTTCAACATACAAAATGCAGGGGACCATACTCTGCACTGTCAGGTTAGGGTAGCTTTGTGGGGGATCTCTCTAAATAATAGTCCTGATGAGATCATTCCTTGGTACAGAAAATCGTTAAGGGTTATATCAAAGATGGGGAATGGGAGGAAGAAAATTGTGTGATTTACAATTTAGAGGTGATTTTCTACTAGAGAGGCAGTGGTGTGAGGCTGCCGTGAGCTGCAAAGTTCTGTTCATGTCTTTTTTATGTCCTACATGTGTATAAAAATATCTTGGGACTATATGAGGAGTTTCAGGTGAGGCTGGGGAATTTGGTTTGTGTTTTTGAGAACCACTCATCCAGGGTAGCCCCCATCCATAGGGTAGAATTCAGCTTAGATAATGTTTTAAGGCACAATAATCTTTTACACTGCATAGGAAACCCAAGTGTTAACAAATGCAACACATAGTATTGCAAGGTTTTTGGATCTAGATTAAGTGCTCAGGTGACACAAGAAATACTGCAATAAGAAATGTAACCTTGGAAACCCAAGTTTCTCAACATTCTAATTACTGTGCATTTTTCTAATTACAGCCTCTCTTCTCAGAGGTACCCTGCTTTTACTGCTACAAGGCTTGCTCTCCTGCTGGGCTCCACTCTCAGCTGCTCTCTCATATAACCTCCAGGTGGTCCATCTTCTCCTTTCAGTCACAGCAATCCCATTGTTTCCTTGATTGCTGGTGCCACCCGAGGAAACAGCTACACGCCAAAGGCTTTCTCATGTTGCAGCTAGTGTAATTTTGTCCCATCTGATTCCTCTTGTGCATTGCCATTTGGTCGAAGCCTGTCTGATAAGTTGAGCTGAATACCTACGAATGCTCATGAACTCCCATACATTGATGTTCAGTTATAGCATTAAGTTAAAATTCTGATACAGATGTAGGTATGTGATACGGAGATATGCGTGATGTCCTAAGTAGTGGTATTGCCACCAGGTTTTAAAGTAACATCCTAGAGGTTTGCAATATTTTATCCTGGATAAATAAAAAGAAAGATAATAATTAAGCCTAGATGTGTGTAAAGTGAGCATTAAGTAATGATTGGAGAAGGATAATAATAGGAGTATGGAAGATGTAAGTTGATGGGAAAAGTAGGAGTACAAGAAACTGAAACAGAAGGAAGGCTAAAATTAAAGTAGAAAAACAACAACAACGAAGTAAACTCCACTAAAGTGAAAATTTCCTCTAATTGGTTTTAACTGTGGTGTATTATTTAGCTTAAAACTACCCAACTGAAAGGATGACAAATGAGTACTGTAAATTGTTTGACAGATGTTAAAGCTACATTCTTACAGCTCTGTTCTGGATTATGTTATAGGTAACTTCCTGCTGTATAGCATATTTTTGAAAGACCATGAATAAGGCATCGATTTACATGTTATAGTAGTTAAAATCCATAAAAATAAGAAAACTAACATTTTATAGTAGGTGAAAAAATAGAGCAAAGATGAAGTACATCAATAACTCAGAACCAGGCTATAAGAAAACTGAAGAAATAAAAGTGAGGTTATATTGAAGGGCCCTTGCAAAAACTAACCTAAAACTTCTCTTAAACACAATCACAACAGACATTTCTGTTATGAGCAAAAACACACATAAAATGCAAACTTAAAAAAAAAAGTCATCAATGCAAAATATTGACATCGGAAATGTCAATCAAACGTGGGAATATCGTTCATTGGAAATTTGTTTTCCATTTTAATCATCCATATGGAAAGGGGAAGAAAAGCCAGTTGCGTGTGGGTGGTGGTGGTGGTGATGGGATGTCCCTTGTATTTCTTTGTTGCAGAATCATTTTTTCTTTTGCTTTTACTCTTTACTGTCTCAAGCCGTTCTCATCTTTCTTTCCATGCCAAAATATGTTCCAATTTGGAACTTGGATGAGAAAAGGAAGCTCGAAAGCTGAAGGGCGAAAGACTGCTTAGAGACACTGTGACTTTTTGCCTCCATTAGGCTTTTATCATTTCAATCTGTGGTGAAAATGAGACTAGCAGTCACTGCTTGTCTGTGGGATCGTCACATCATGCATCACTGTTAGTGAACTCATGTCAAATTCAGCAATATTGGAAAAATGGACGACAGATTGCTGAATTAAGAAGGGAAGATAAGGTATGGGTAATTAAAAAGCTTTTCTTTTTTTTTTCTTAGAGTTACGCAACATTGTGAAATGTCAGTAATACAGGGATTCCAGCAATTTACCTAGTCAAAGTGTTTTCTGTTTGCCCTAGAGATAGTGGTTTTTGTAAGGCTGTTAAGTCTTGATGTGCCTAGGTAGAACTGACAAATATTAGGGAAATCACCTTCGCTTTTTTTCTTCTCCCTTTCATTGGTTGCGGTTTGGAAAGGGCATAAGGATATATGTGGAATGCACAGTGCAGCACTGTGTTGAATTACCCTCAGTCTCTTAACTAGCTGATGCTGTGCAGTGATGCAGAGGAAAGCTAGCCCTACTTCTGCATTCAGGGACTGTGCCTACTTAGCCAGTTGTATTTCTCCCTTTTTCAGAGCTTAAAAAAACTACATTTCTTAGAGATCAAGCAAAGTGTCATAGTCATAAGGGGCAGCATTTATGGCTGTCTTCCTAAATGAAGGCTAACTAGCACCTGACAAACCAAGAAGCTTGAAAAGTTACAGATATGCAGACATCATAGCAGAACAACTATCCTCCATATTTTTGATAACAAGACACCCAAAGTGTTTTTCATTTCTAGTGTTTTCAATATGATATTTTCCCAACGCTTCCTTTATGACTCAAAAACATGTTCTTAAAAATATATATATATTTTATATTCATAGATATATATCTATGTTTAAAGATAATTTAAAGAAACTAGCATTGTAATCAGCTGGCAATGATTGCATGATTTCTGTTTGTCTATTTTTCACTTTCCTATTTCTCATGTGAAACATTAAAAATTATGAAACAGCTTTATTCTCCTTTTAACAAGAATAATGCCATTACAGCAACAAAAGTAAAATTATTTGCCAAAACATTAGCTATTTTGTTACCAGGAATGGTTTTGGCAAATCTCTTTGGCAAGCTATAATCTTTTGGTCTACAGGAGATTATAGTTTATTGTCATTGCTTTTACACCATGTGTCTGAGACACTTCAGGAGGCAGACCAAATTTTGCAGGTAAATGCAAGCTGAACGAGTAAGGTCATATTCAGTAGGATTTAAATGATTTTAAATCCCAAACCCACAAGACTCTATACTTGGATATAGAATATGTGAGTATCTTTTGCTGGTCTTGCCTCAAACTGCCAGTAGTTTGCAGCTGAGGTACTCGGGTATTTGCATTAAGTGGATCATTACTTTTGTGGTGGCATAATCAGTGACTGAAGATTCTTACTAAATGCATGAAATAAGCACCACACTCCCTGAGAATGAATTTGGAAACCTGCCTGTGTTATATATTGCTGAAGACTGAGGTAGTGGGGGAATAATTAATAAACTGCTAGAAAGCAGGGAAATTTCACATCTAAAATTGTTTTCAGTGTGTGCCAATAAAAGGGAACATAACCATAGATTAACATTAACACAGTCTCTGCTTAAAGGTGTTTAACTCATAAAAGCTAGTTTAAGCACAGTAGAAATCTGTCCTGAATGCTTTGTAAGTAAAAAAGGAAGTTCCTAGTTGGGTTTTTTGTTGTTGTTGTTGTTTTTGTTTGTTTGTTTTTTCTCTTTGTTACTCAGGGCTGCAGATTCATCTTCTAACTTCTGATATTGTCATGCTCTTACATCACACTGATGCAGTTTCACTTCAAAACTATTTTTTTCCTTTTGTTGCCTTTGGATAGCTTGAGCCTAATTATACTACCTAGTAACCTGAGTTACTAGGTTAACTAGTAAATCTAGTTAACCTGAGTGTAATCTGCATGTCAAAGCACAGCATCTTCTCAGTTTATTTAGCCTTTTCTATTATCATTAGGATAGTTCCTTAGCTGCTCTGATTATATGAGTTTGTGACTTCTGATTTGTGTACCTTAAACCTCTAGAGTTTCCTTCTGTGCGCAGGCTCAAAGGGTTTCCTCACACTCGCAGAGCCCCGTAGCGACAGACGAGGGACGAAACGGCAGGTGATAAAGGTGCACTGGGAGCCACAGATCAACCCTGCATGCAGGTGGTTCAGGACATTTGGTCACTTTAAACTGACCCAGGAGGTGACAGTCTTGAAAAATCACGTGTAACCAAGCAGCCCTTTTTCACTCGAACCTGCCTATCCCACATTGCCCTTTTTGTCCTGCTCGCGATTGCAGTGTGCATGGTTAAAACCCTTCCAAAATCTTCGTTCGCGAAGTCAAGCCTTCAATCAAACCTTAAACCCCTGTTGAATTCATTAGTTTAGCAGTGGAATTAGGCTAAATAGAACAGGATGCTTAAGAAGCAAAAAAAAAAAAGTTTTTTAAAAAAAGGGAAAGCCTTCCTTTGAATATTGGATTGCTCTTGTTCTATGTAACTATTTATTTATTTTCTTTCATCTTGTACCTTTGTGGTTCTGCTGTTTTTTCTGTCTGACTTCTATTTTTATCTGCATTTTTCACTACTCTCTTTTCCTTTAATTCTGCAAATAGATGACTTGAGATTAATTTATTTTTTATTCCTTCAGTGTCTTTTAAAGCACGTTCTTAGTTTTCACATACATTAGATGCATTAAATTCTTTCTGACATAACATTAATCCTTGATTAAATTACAGTCCTGAAAAGTAGTCTTGGGTAGATGTAAAGCAATTATTAGTTTTATAGTGCTAACTTAAGTTTCCCTTTGCTCTCCACTAAGCATTTTCTTTCTTATAGGAAAGAGTTTTTCTTTAGTGCAGGTTGTCTTGCAAAATGGTTATGTATGTGGTGTTTAAAGGAAAAGCAATAGAGACATGGTGCACACTTATTCTTTTTCTTGTATGGTATCTTTAAACCTAACCTATTGATGAATCTCCCTTGTAATCATCCCTGAAGTACACACCAACCAAAGTGTCTCCTTCATCCTCTGTAAATGAATTGGTCATAGTTGTTATCCTCAAGCTTAGTGCTTGCTATCATGATAAAAAACTCATCAGCTTCTTAACTGAAATTTAGAGCTGAAGCCAGATTCATCTGTTGTCATTGTACAGATACCAGCAAATTAGACTAAGAATTATTTGAGTCCTTCTTTGGTGAAAACTGCGCTGGTGTTCTAAATCAGATCTGTCTTATGAATGGGAAGCTCTTAAATGAACTATAAGAAAAATTGAGGGAAAAAAATTCCTTTTTATTGCAAACTTACTTTCATTCTTACTTCATTTTAGGTAACATTCAAAGCATCAAGATACTCTGTTTCACCAGACTTAAGATTTGTTCTTCTTGCGTATGATGTTAAACAGGTAAGACAACTATTCATAATTGAAGAGCCTCTACATCCAAACTCTGAACCCCTTGTTTTGTATATTTCACTTGTGATTCCACATTAGATGATTCATGTTCCTGATTTCTCTTTCCAAAACCTTCCAATGCAATTATGGTGAAGTGTGTATTTAGGTGCGTACAGAAATGCGGCAAGATTTTCAGTAGAGGTAAACTGCTGTGGCTCCTCTGAAGGGTCATGCTGGTTTTTGTAGTAGAGTTTTCATAACCCTTAAGCTGTTACCAGCTGGTTATGTGAAAGCCTGTCTTTTGATATCCCTTCTGTTTTAGGCAGCTGTACATGTCATTTATGGATTTCATTAGAAAAAAAAGATAATCTAGCCTGGTTCATGTAATGGAAGTTTTATTGTTGTCTTCAGTAGTCTGAAACCTGATAGTCTGAAAGTCTCTTGGACTGTATAATGCACTGTATTCTTTGTTTCTCATAGTATTTAGAGATTTTTGTGAGCTATTATGTTGTCAAAAAGTGTTTCAATCAGTAATACCGTATAGAGTTTTGAAAAATAAATCTTTGAACACAAACAAAAATGAAAGTGTTTTTATAAATTTCCTCTGTGCATATTGGTGTTTGTATAAAAACTGCTATTTAAATATTAACTGTTCTTCAGTACAGAACAGTTCTGGATTGATAGATTCGGTGGTTATTCAAGCAAGTTTGAGTTGTTTTGATTTGGTTTATTTTTTAATTTTAGAACAGTAAAAATTTACAAATAGCTGTTAATATCCATGACCTTATTATCACCTTAACATAACCTTCACAAAGATTGCTGGTTTTTATCACATTATACTACAGTATAGTAGTTTACTTACTGTTTCATATTGGTAACTGATAACACAATAGCTGTGTGTTGTGGATTTAAATTGTTAGAACAATAAATATTCCTTTCCAAGTCAGTATATAAACTTTTCTGTTCCCCTTGTAACAGTGGTGTATTGATCTGTATACCAGCAGCTTTAATAATTGTGTCTGCAAACTGGAAAATGTGCTGAAAGCTTATCTGAGATATTGTAAAGATGTTGATGTAAAATTATTCATTTACTTGGTACTAAATCCATGTAGGGTTTTCTTTAGTAAATGTAGTGGATTCTGGATTAAGCCCTTTTACAATATGCATGTATCAATAAACCAGAAATGAACTGCTGTTGTTCAGTTCACTGTTTTTTTGTTAAGTGTTCCAGTTTGATTCCTGTCTGAAAAATAAGTGTTCCTTGCTGTTTTCCTTCTTGATTGCTTCTTATTGTGTGAGAGAGGAACAATCACTCATACTGACTTAATTGGATCTATTGAAATTTCATTTTGGATTGGTTTTAATAGTAGTAGCATATATAGCTGATAGAGAAAAATAAGGACAGTATCACACTTTATTATATGTAAATGTAGTAACATCAGAGAGGAATCCCTGCCCCACAATATAGATGGTCCATTGACATGCAAATTGCTCTCAGTGCATGCTGAATATACCCTTTGTGGTAGCACTCCTTTTCCATATTTAATTCTTGGTTTCGTTGCAAAAAGAAACTTGTCCTTCCATTTACAATCCAGTTGCTGATAGTTACTTAGAGGGATGAGGCTTGCAGCATTTACGCTTTGCACTTAGCCATTTCCTTTTTTCAAGTATATTAACAAGAAGTAATTAAAATGAGAAATGAAGAGGTTTACCAAGCAATTTGTGGTGGTAGTATGAGTGGCTTTGCATGAGGCTTGTGATGCTTATGCTTGAATGCTCATGGCTTCCAAAACAAAAATATGCTGCAATTGTTGTATCCTCTAGAAGTGGTGGTGATGGTGCTGAAATTGGGCAGCAGCTGGATATTGTCAGTCAAATATAAATAATAATAATAATAATAATGTCATTGAAGTCTGTTACCTTCTGAGAAGAATCTGTTGCTTACGGTGGAAGGGGAAAAAAAAACACAAAAACAAAACCAAAAAGAGTTTAAGCCGATTTTTTTCAGAAGTTACAAAAGTATATTACTGTGAATACATAGTAAAAAGTGCTTTTTCCCTCCAAATTTACTGATTCTTGGGATATTTGTTAGGCTGGTGAGGCACTTCTCTTTTCTCGAGATCTGTTGGGGAAAAGGTATACAATGCTTTGGAAAACCTCTTTATTTCTCCGTGACTTGTGCTTCCAAATAACATGAAGGATTAAGATAGCGTTCATTGTTTTTTTTATTTACTTTTTCTTTTTTTTTTTTTTTTTCTTTTTTCCTCTCAGGGGCAGATTTATTGTGTCTGGATGAGAGAAAATCCACCTGTATTCCTTACTCCTTCCCCCTGCTGTTAACTATAAATTATTATATTTGTTTCCTAAAAAGTGAAAATTAATATTAAACAGCAAACTTAATTGTAGATTTTCAAAACCAGTTTCAATAGAATCAGGCATGATTCTTTCTTCATATCTTATTTGAGTGTAACTTTTTATGAAACTAAGGGTCTGCCTATTATCACATGTTACAATGCATGATTGAGTGTTCAACAATACCGAGTTCAAGGAACTGCAAGTAACTTACTGTAAGCATTTAATTGATCTCACCATCCTCTAAATTGTCACAGACCCTTGGACTTTAATACCTTTGTTTGCCCCCTTTTTTTTTCTTTCCTTTGTTACAGTTTAGGTGTATAATTGCACTGTAATACATTTGATGGGATTTCTGCTTTTGCAGACAGTCATGACTTTGAGGTTTTAAAATTATAATAGTTGTTTACATACATTAATCTGTGTTCTTTGTAACATAACAGTCATACAGCTGGAACAGATTTATTAATCAGTTTTATAAATAAGCTAGTATATTTCAGCTGAACAGATTGCAGAAAAATAGACAAATGTTTCCTCAAGACATTTTGTCATGAAATTGTAATTAGAAATGAGGTTATTTTGATGTTTGGATTAAAAATAAATGTGGAGTTAAATAGTTGAATATTTATTTTACTGTTGTCAGCATTTTCTTTAACCTATTTTATGCTTGGAACGGCAAACTTTAAATTTGCAGCTCTTTCAGCGCAATTAAGAATGTACTTATGCATAACAGGACATAAATCTGCATGAAAATAAGCCATCTTTGAATACAAAAGTAATAATTAAATGAATATTTAAATCATGCTTAATAGAACGAACAAAGCCATTTCATGTGGCATAGCAGCTGTTCTGGTACAGCTCTATAAAACTCATATGGAAGAAAATTCCTTTGCTAAGGAATTCAAACTGTTGTAAATTGATTTCTGGACAACAGATTCCCTCCATCTGTCTGGCTTTTTATTTTTTGACAGAAGGCTGTGGCAATTTCAGCGGTACTTTCTGTGTGTTCTTTGCTGCGGTACTCCATAGCTCTCCACACTTCTGAAATGCTTTCATCAATTCTCCAAGGTTTTTTACTTTGCCAAAACTTTATGGATCAGCTGTGTGTAGTTCAGACTTTCTTTCTGTCACTCACCATAATTTGGTTGGCATTACTGAAAAAGTCTCATTTTGCAAGGCAGCAGATCAGTAAGTAGGAACTAATTTGAGAAATGAGCACACATTCTTGCTGAATGTCCCGCCATCCTGATTCTTCTGGGACAGTGTGAACACAGCAGCAGGGAAACCATTGTAGATATTGTATGGAGAGAGGGATCAGTTTTGCAGTGCTACATCTTTTTGATTTTCCTTTGAAGATTTTCAAGGTATGAGTAAAGAATATGTCACTCTGAGAGGCAGAGCATCTGAGCCAGTGGAGCTTTCCAGAGGAAAGGGTATTTCACTATTGCTTTTAATAAGGACAGTGTTTGTTAAAATGTAGTTTAAAATTTTTCTCACTCTGCTGGTGGTGGCATTCACAAGTACCAGAACCTGATTTATAGTTTTGATTAGAAAATGGAAATTAGACACTCTGTTCTTAATGGTAAAGAATAAGGCAGTAAATTTGCAATTTGCAGTGCAGTGAGAACTGACAGCCTAAGAAATTCTTTACCATTGGAGAACTTCAGTGTCTATCAGCAAAAGGGTATGCCTTGTGAGTTATTCCTGGAGTCCATGTGAAATAAAAATAAGTTTTATTCTGGATATCTGTTGTTTTTTTTCCAAGATATCATAGGCATGTTCTCCCCATACTCTTGCTAGAATATAATATACCACAGAAGTATACGTAATCAGTTCATCTCTTTCTTTCCAAGTTCTCTTTTTTCGTCACTTGATTTAATAATCCCTTCCTACAAATTATCGTTTCCTTCTGCCTGATTTCAAATCCCTTTTGAATTCCAACTTTCAGGAATTTTTCCTACTTTAT
The DNA here is from genome assembly GCA_026283785.1 of Coracopsis vasa. Taxonomy (NCBI): domain Eukaryota; kingdom Metazoa; phylum Chordata; class Aves; order Psittaciformes; family Psittacidae; genus Coracopsis; species Coracopsis vasa. Next base: position 67,150 of record JANHGB010008722.1, read on the forward strand.
TCTCTACTATTACAAATTCATCGTTTTTTGCTTTCAATGCAAGATGAATTATGTAGGGGTTTTTAGCTCTTGGTTCAGAAATGTGCTTAAAAAAACATATTAAAATTTAGCTCTAGTTTAGAAGCATAAGCATTTATACATTGTCTAAAAAGGAAGTGTTTTCCTGAATTAGGACTTCAAAATGTAATCTTTTTTAGCTAGAACATTTGATGAACAATGTATTTAGCTTAAAGCACTGTGAAAATAGCTTTCAATAATTTTGATGGTAAGATCAGGATGAAGAATAATCAAATCCTCTTCAGAAAGTTAGGAGAAAAATAGTTTTAGATCTAAACATCATTCAGTAGAAATTTAAAATATTTCAAAAGCATTTCTGCATATTTCTAGTTTAATGTACCAAAGACAAAAGTTCAACAGAATGTCTGAAGCAAAGAAACCCCAAGAGAACGAAGTTATTTATCTGCTGCATAGAGCTGATGCCTGTCATCACTTTGCTGCTATAATATCTATTTTTAGAGAATAATGAGAGGGAGTACTGACCATAGTCTACAGGAAATGAGGGTGAACAGCAGCATGTAACACCTTCATCAAGCTTTTAGAGATTGTCTTTGGTCCTGTCTTACTTGAGTGCACTGAAAAGATCTTCAGGAGTTTGCCTGCAGATTAGAAGAATCCATGAGGGGAAAAACTCAATGAAGTCTTGAATTATGATTATCTGTCCTCATTAGGAGATTATCTTTCTACCAATTAGGTGGAAACTAAATGTTCAATTGTCTATAATCTTCTTGGTCAGTGAAATTAACTATTGGATTTTTTTTAATGCAAAAGATAAAGGATAAAGAAATTACCTTACATTATGTCTCATTTGTAATCAAGACACTTTTTGGTGTTAAGTTTTGCAGGTCTTTTCAACAAGATAGTTTATACAGTCCTTATGAAAATCTGAGTTTGAAAAGCATTATCTGTAGTACCAGGTAATGGTTGGAATCAAATACAGCAAGGATGAAAGATGTCTTTTAACACATGGAAACAGTATTTTCTCAACTAGATTATTCCATACAAAAGAATAACAAAAGACTTCTTAAACCAGCACTGATCTGGACAACATTTTATCTAGTGCTGTATATGAAGTAAAGATCTGATATATAATTCATACTATCAATTTTTTTCCTCCAGAAATGCATCCTTCTTTAAATAAACCTGTTTTTCATGTGTATTTCCTTAGGTCCTCAGAGTGATCTTTCGTCTTTAATTTGTTCATTTTGAGATAAGTCCAGAAGCAAATCACACATGTGCATACTCTGGAACTTATGAGATCATAAATAGAAATATGATCGAGACATGACTTCCCCATTTATCTTTATCTCTTGTCAAGAGCACAAATGACTATTTTTTTATCAGCTTCAGGGCAGTGACAAAAAAAAGAGTCAGATCCATCCCCAAAATTTGAAGTTATTTCTTTGAAAATATTTTTGTGATATATTTTATTCCTCTTTTAAGTATAGCACAATTAGGTATTCATAAAAGTCTGATATTGAGCAATTAATGGAAGTGGGCTTCTCAAATTTTCCCCTTTTAAATGCTGTTGTTTGAGATTAGCAGGACAGATTAGAATTTCTTAATATAATAGCTAGGCTGTAGGTGATCTTGGCATGCTACTCATCTATTACATATATTTGACTTTATTTTATATAGTTCCACAGATATGCAAGACACTTTAAAGGTACAAAAAGACAAGGTATTTGCCTGAGGAGTTAATGTTCTTTGTAGTAAAATGTGGCTAAATGAATTTGATGGTACCATGTGCTATCATGAATTATCCCGTAAGAGTGAGTGTTCACATAGAATCATAGAATCATAGAATAGTTAGGGTTGGAAAGAACCTTAAGATCATCTAGTTCCAATCCCCCTGCCATAGGCAGGGACACTCACACTAAACCAGGGCACCCAAAGCTCTGTCCAGCCTGGCCTTGAACACCACCAGGGATGGAGCATTCACAACTTCCCTGGGCAACCCATTCCAGTGCCTCACCACCCCTCACAGTAAAGAACTTCTTCCTTATATCCAATCTAAACTTCCCCTGTTTAAGTTTTGAGCCGTGAACTTGCTCCTTCTTTTTCAAGCTGAGCAAGTACAACTCCACTAACTCTTCTCACCTCTTCGCAACCTTTGGTGTCTGTAATTTCCCCAGTCTTTCCATAAAGGTGGCCCATTTAAACCACCCACAACTGCAATAAAGACAAATAAGAGGGTTGGTACTGATAAGAGATTATGGAGCTATTGCATGTAAAGGACATTTAATATATGGTACAGTTCAAAGAACAGGCCATACAGGACACCTTTTGCTCAACAACCTTTTAAAGACTAGGACCTATGTACACACATTAGAGGCACATGTACTCTCACCAAACTTGTCCAAGCCAGAACACGTCCTGCAAAAGAGACTATTGCACGTGTTGTAGCTGAGCATGGAGGTGTCATTTGAACCTGCTGTTGGTTTTCTTTACTCTTGTTTCATTAACTTATCTTGAGCATTTAGAGTACTGTACTTCTAACACTTTACCATGATTTTTACTATCAAAAAAAGCCAGTTTTGGAAGAGCACTCTTCTCTGCATGGAGACAATTAAAGTGAACTCTGCAGTGGTGTTGGGATTCACATACTGAGCTTGGATGTAACAAACATAAGTTCAAGTCCCAGCTCTGCTAGTATCTAAAGACAAGCCACTAACAACCTTTCCTCGGCTAGTGGGACTGTGCATTCTTCAGCATGGGTGAAATAGAACTATGTGTTTGCACAGCTCCTGAGAGATTCTCATAATTATAACAGTGCTGATTAACCTAAGCAAGCAGCAGGCATGCAAAAGGAGGACAGAATTTTTTGCTACAAGCATGATTTCACTTGACTCTTCAAGAACAAAGCTTAGCTTTTTTTCAGGGGAATTAAATCTTCTGAAATCAGGTGTTTTTTCTTACCTGCTGAACTGCTCCCTGCAGTCCTGTTCCTATTGCAGGAGTGTTGAGAAATTGTTTCTTCTACAGCCAGCATAGCTTACCACTCACACTGTTAAAAAGTGCATCACGGACATTGCTTCAATCTCTAAAGTCACTCCTTACAATCTTCTATTACTGAGCAGTCCTAGCTTTTACTGAGCTAAGGTTGTGGGGTTTTTGTTAATTTATTGGTTTACTAGTCCCATCCCCTTTCTGAAAGCTCTCAAAGATGCACTTTAAAATACGATGTTGGTGAATAGTTCTGCCTCTTTATGGCTCAGGACATAGAACAACACCTCCTGATCCCAGCCCAAGAAGATTGTCTCATGCTCAGTTGCCACCCTGGGTAGCAGCAGTACAAGTGACTCCCAGCAAGGCTGATTTCACAAGGCCTCTGAAAGCAGCGACATGTACAGCAACACGTACAATAAAGTTGAGAAGCATATTGAAAAAGTTAATTTAGAACCCAATTAAATACATTACAATCGTATTCTTTCCATGAATATTTATATGACTCTTTTTTGTATTCAGAAAATTTTCTGGAGTGTTTCTGATGTTAAAAAAGTCTCGTCAGACTACTAGATCAGCTACAGATATGTAGTTCATGTCTACACCCTTTACATTCCCATCAAAAGGTAGTGGGAATCCACTCCTGCTCAGAGGGGAGCTGGGAAAGGCACTGGGTAAATCAGTCTCTAAGCACATATAGCCCGTGACATCTCTGCAGAGCATGACAGCAAACATAGCAGTTGTGAAAAGAGGTGTTTAACCCAAGTGATGTAACCTGCTACAGTTCACTCGGTGTCTTGCAGACTGTGGCTTCCATTCAAAGCATTACAATCTCTATCCCGAATCCAATTCAGCCCAAAGAAAAAAAAAAGTTGTTACAACAACTCAAATGGTGCCAGTATTGCACAGAAGGCTCCAACACATTCTTTGTTATGATTATTTCTATAGCACAACAATGCCCGCTGCAGGAATACATGGGGACCCACTCTGATTTCATCCGCACTACTGAGTCAATGAAGCAAATTGTGACTGCCATATAAATTGGGAGAAATTGATAACTGTACTAACATGATAATAATTTCATACCCAGGTAGCACTTCAAAGCTCCAGCCAAGACTGGAGCCCTGCTGGCTTGGCATTGTACAGACACCACGAGGGACAATCCTTGTCCAGGCATGCTTACAAACAGACAAGACGGGCTACGTGTAATAGGGAAAACAAAACCACAAAGGAATTAAATGTCTGGCCGAGAGTTACACCAGCCAGTCAGTAGCAAAGCCAAAAATAGGATCCAAGTTTCTTAGTCTACTAGATGTGGCAATGGGAACTATGTGGCCTGATTAGTCCAGAGTCCCTGGCAAGACCTACTTAAAGTCCTTGGCTAATATTTAGGGACATTATTTGTACTCTGCTCTATTTTGTTTGCCACTTTCTCTCAGAATGGAAACTTCTGTGAAGGAAACTGGAAAGAGCTCCTTCACATGAATGGCGGCGGTGACGACTGTTATGGGATGAAGCAGGTGAATAAGTAACTCCACCAAATCAATAAAAATAACTCCTTTTAACGCAAAGTAATCTCCTTCTTAATGTTCATAATGATACCTGTCAATTATCTATGCTAGGATGGAAGTTACTGTATTTTTTATTGTATACTGAAAACATATATTGCTAAATGAAGGCTATTACAGCCTCAAACATGAGATTTTATGTAAGTCAATATAGAGTTTTGAAAATAAGAGCCCATACTTAGACCCAAAATTTCTTTTTTGGGTACTTGCTTGATTCCCAGGTGGCAAGGTGAGGAAATGACGGCCATGGATAATGATCATAAGTTTTTCAGCTTGACATTAGGCTCCTAGTTTAGAGCCCACCCACATCCATCTTGCTTGCGTTAGGGTTCTGTATGTGGGATTTCAAAAAGCACTCACCATAGAATCATACAATAGTTAGGGTTGGAAAGGACCTTAAGATCATTTAGTTCCAAACCCCCCGCCATGGGCAGGGACACCTCACACTAAACCATGTCACCCTGGGCTCTGTCCAACCTGATCTTGGACGCTGCCAGGGATGGAGCATTCACAACATCCATCTAACTCTTCCTCTCTTGCCATTAGGCATCTGTTACAAGGTAGAATAAAACCAGCACTGAGTCCTTCTGCAATCTCATCTCACCTGAACCAAGATCACCAAATGACACAGAAGCATCAAAAAGATCTCCATACCCACTACTTGAGGACGTATCAAATCTCACAGTCTCACTTTCAAACATAACACATATTATCCTAATTACTACCTGAGAAGAGTTTCCTTTGTTTTATTAATCAGTTGCTGAGGTGAGCAGCTCCAGAGAGGCTCCTTCAACACCTGAGCAGGGGAAGCTCAGCGTCCAGGAGCCTCGACTCAAAGCGGCAACAGCCACCGAGGAAGCCTCAAAGCCCTCGACAGGACTTGCCCAGGAGCCGGCCCCTCAGCTGAGGCGAGCAGGGACTCACAGGGGGCGGAGCCAGCCCTGACTGGGTAAAAGCCCGCCCCTAGGGGGCGCGAGCGACCAGGGCGTGGCATGGTGACTGTTCGCCTCAGGGCCAGGGCCCGGTCTGGGAGCTCTGCTGTGACTGCCCCGGCAGTGCCCAGCAAA
>JANHGB010008723.1:0-17314 GCA_026283785.1 Coracopsis vasa
GAGGTTGAAAGTTTAGGACCTCTGCATCCCAAAAGGGTTACAGACCTGTAAAAATGGTGGTAATAAGCTTCCTGGAGAGCAAATGGCCTCATATTTAGATGACCTTCTACAGATAGTCAAAAGTTTCTCATAGGTGTCAGTTTTCTCTAGGCTGTGTGTAAAACACACAAGATTTTAAATTTAGTTAAAAATCAGGTAAAAATATTCTTTGCAAGTTTGGGGATGTTTAGAACCATTACCTAAGAACTGATAAAATGGATGATTAAGTCTTTAGAGCATGAAAAAGTTATGTTAGTAAGAAACAATCAGCAATTTTTGTTCTAACATCGGAAATCATATTAAGATGTAGACACTCTGAGAATTACTGAGTAAGACGTAATCAGAAGACATTTAAAACATCAAAAAATAATTGCTGTATAATTAATTTGGGGGTGATGGAGTTGATTAATGTAGCTCTGTCTGAAGCAATTTATGAAACTTGTTTTCTACAGGTGAAAATCTGTATGGTTTCATATATACTGACAATGCTTTTCAGCTATAAAATTGCAACTCAGTTATCAATATATATAGAGTTATTTAGATATCAATTCATAAGAATAGATAAACTTTATTGTAAAATAGTCTCAGCCCACAGGCTGTAGTGGGTCACCCTTGCCTATATATGCATCCAGGTTTGTGAAACTTTGACTGATGAGTACCTGTGTCCGTATATAAATACTAACAAAGTAAGGCAGAGTACTACTGTATTACTTTGCAGTAACTTGTATTTTAAATGAAGAGTCAACTTCACATCATTAACATAAAAAGCAAAGGAAAAATGCCTGGGTTACAGAAGCCTCTTACAAGAGAGGGAGGAAATAAGGATAAGTATCTGCAATGTATATTTAAAAAACAATAATAATTAGTTCTTTTGGGGGTTTCAATTGTATGAGTTTTCCCCTTACATTATATCAAAAAAAATATTTGAATATAAAGAATGAAGAGGTCACTTTGATCAGACATCTATGAAATAATTTCTACTTCCAGAAGGGAAGAATACCGAACATCAAATCTAACATTGCTTGCTGTGATAATCATTTAAAAAGATATGTATTTATATGTTTGAAATTGAGGTTGTCTGCTGATTACAGTGTTGGGTGTTGATCCCTACTAAAGCATTTCATTGTGTTGCTACAGGATTGTCTCAGAGTTATGATATGAAAAAGTCAGTTTAGTAGGAAAAAACAAAAAAGATTGTGGGACAGCATATGAAAATCCCAAATATTTTATCCCAATTAAAACAGCAATTATATTTCTTGCACTTTATTCTCCTCCTACTTTAAATTATCATTCTGGAGAAAATAGAAAGCAGATGAATGACTGACAAGGCTTTCTCACCTGGGCATCTCTTTGGCCCCACTATAACTCCTTGGAAGAGGAGTCTAAAACAGCTTCTGTTTACCCTCTGCTCTGAGCTGCTCAGGCCAATGTCTGTGTGATACGTGGAATGTTGCTGGCCTTTCTTTCTTTAGACATGTTCTTACTACCTCTGATGTAGTCCAAGTATAAAAATTTGACTTCACAAACATAACTGCACTGGTCCAGTGATAATTTTTAAATCACTTCCTACTCACTCATACACTACAAGACACGCTGGTGTCTTATGTTCTATGTTGAATTATGAAGTAGTCATATGTCAGAAAATGCCTGGCAATTTATTGGTAGTACCAGAAAAGACACAGAACAAAAGGGCTTTGTCCATGTTTATCTAGGTAAGGTTTCATTTGGGTTTGTGTAGCAGAGATTTTGTGGGTGGGTTGGCAATTCCTTGTGTCAATGATTAGAAGTTATGGGTCTTAATCACATTCATTTTTATATTAATTTGACTCACACAGAGTCAAAGGATATCACTGGTGTAAAACTAGTACTATATTTATAAATTCTTTGTCTTTCTGTATATCACATTTTTGAGTATGACTTTTATTTTTGCTATTAGAAAAGAAAAAGTATATTTTATTAAACTAATGGGGGGAAATGTATGCTTAAAGGCATATTATCTTTTAAAACATCCTCCAAAACTCTGCTAAGACTGCCTGTACCATATTAGTAGTATGTCTGTTCAGTATGTTCAAAAGTTATTTCTTTACAGGCTAGCTAGAACATTTTATAAGATCTTTTTTGAATAACTTTAGAATGTGGTCAGTAGTATGTCTTGTCAAAATCTAAAGAAAAAAAAACAAATTGTCAGATGTTTCTTGAGGGTAATATCAAGGCTTCGGATAGATTTGAGAGATAGGTGGTTAAAGAAAATTTCACTAGGCTGTTGGCTCATGGAAAAAGATTTGTTCTGCTGAGAAAATAAAAGGACTGTGTTAAAACAAAAGCTAATAGGAGAGAAGATGGCCTTTTAGCTTTTAAAGTAGAGGAACTACTTGCAACAACCTGAAAGAGAGAGTGACATTGTGACCAGTGAATTCAAAAAATCACTAGATTCCTTTCATTGTACATGCATTAAGTATCTTTTTGTCTAGGCCACATGTTTGATTTTTTTTCCTTTTTTTTTTTTTTTCCAAGGGATTTGGGGGTCTTCTTAACATATGTTCCATCATTATAGGAATCTGACAGATCTATGAAGTTTATGACAAGTCTTGCCAATGTGAGCTGCTAGATAATTGACAAAATGTTGCTAGATAATTGAAAAAGAAAAATCCATTTAACTAACATATATTACTTGTACAGCATGGTAGATGACACTGTTACATATCTAGCAACAAAGTGGCTGAGCATATGAAGTAGCGTAGTTATCTTGGCAGGAATAGGAAGTCAGATGAGTGTATGTTTCTGCCCCTCATTAGAAAATACTTCACGCTGTGTGTTATGACCCCAAAAAGGCATTACACGTAGCCTGGACATTGCTGTTGTGATGGCTTTACATGATTATAATGGCACTGCAAGGTTTATGCTGTAAAGTATATGTGTTTACAGTTGCTGTGTTTTGAATGTAATCTTGAAGGCTGCCCTAATCTGGAAAGTTAATTAAACCAGTTAACAAAATAAATCTCTTTATTCAGTGCTATGAAGCATATTTGTGCTTGCATCAGCTGACAATTTCCCAACAAGTATTTCATAAATACCTGGGCAATCACAGGATACTTACTAATGACTGTAGTAGCCTGTCCTTAGTTGTGTAAGAACTTTTGGATGTAAACATTGGCTCCCAGTAGTCGTTATTAGTGCAATCTTCTTAGTAATGTAGATTTTGTTCATTAAACCAACTGCATCTTGAGATCACCCAAGTTCTTATGTCAGTGGCTACTTTTCCTCTTCTTTGACTTCCCTGACCTCCCACAACAGCTATTTGTACAGTGATTATCATCCAGTGAGCGTGCTGCTGTGAAACAAGCTTGCATTTTAGAAACAGACTTGTTAATTTAGTGTATACTTTCATTTTAAAAGAATAAATTTAAGATTTGGATAGGAGGTTAAGAAAAAAGTAATTTTAAAGCAGTTGTTTATTTTCTCATAGTATTTATGTATTCCCATTTCACCCACTCATAACAAAATACTTGGCATGAATTCAGCGCGCTCAGAATTGGTACATGAATACAGAACTGCATAGCTAATAGTTTCATTTAGAGGACCACACACAGTTGCTGCACATGTAAGGGAAGCAAGCTGACAGATGTCCACATCCCCTGGCTGTAACAATAATAATATCCCTCCAACCTAGCAGACTGGGAGCAGGAAGGGCTCTCAGAGCACTGTCACCTTTTCCCCCCACTGAGAGCCAAGTTCATTCCTACAACTTTTTGCATGATTTTTCCCCAGTCCAGTCATAGAAGTTGCATATCTGAGTGGCATGAAATGAACTCCCCTTATAAGAGGAGATTAATTTGTGTCCCTTTATCATACAAAAATATTGTTGCTTTTCTCGACAATAATAATACCTTGAAAGTCATCTCAGACTCCTAGAAGCAGGAATAAAAAGTGAGTATTTTTTCACACTACAAGGAAGACTGAGATTATGGTTTAGTTGTCATCCGGAATTAGTAGATGAAGTACGTGCTGTCCCTCCTCTCCCCTTCACAGAAGACCAGAAGGCCTAACATAGTTTGCCCCCCATGCAGTCTGCTCCAAGATCTTCCGGTCTTCTGAAAAGCTCAGATTTTGGTAGGGAAGGGCTGCTTTTTGTCTCTTCTGATTGAAGAAAAATACCTGAGTGAACTTAAAGACTAAAAAACTAGAAGGAAATAAAGAATTGAATGTCTTCAGGGGAAAAAAGCATCTGTCTATGGAATATTACTAACTGTCTGAAACTAGTGGTACTACCAATTTTTGATGTATATCGTAAGAGAGAATAGAAAAGGTAGAATTTAAGTATTTGTCTGGATTTTTGGAAGAAAGGCAATAGATTATTTACTACTAAAATTTTCCAAACTCAAAAGTTAGAAATACTGTTGTAACTTGAAAGTTAAGAACGTGTAAAAGCTGTATGCTTTCACCTGAGATGTTCCTTCAGTTCTTCCTTGATACACTGAGTAGATTTTGAAATCTGCCTTATTGCATGAGATAGGAAGAAATGTTTGTATAGGAAGAGCCATGGTCTTTTAATTACAGACTGTGTTTATACTAATATCACAGCCATCAGCAACTGCATCCATGCAGTGTCAGCAGTAATTAGCACTGAATATATAGGCCTCTTCTCAGGAAGAATTGCTGAATGTATGATTTAACATGACTGGAAGCACTCCTATACTATCCCACACAACAGCATTTTTAGTATAAACTACTAGTGTCTAAAAATGAGTTGCTGTTTAAGTGCAGATCCCAACTTACTCTGCTCTAACTTCCTAAAGATGACAGGACCAGAATTAGTGGAAGACTGAGGGTGAGAGATGTATGAGCAATATAATGCAGCACGAGCAGAGGCACATCTCATTTGACATGAAAATTTCAGACCTAGTCCCATTGACTTTCATGCAGTTATGACTGTGGTTATGCTTCTTAAGGAGATAGCCCAGTGTTAAGGCACAAATAAAAGAGTGCATCAGTAGACTTAATTCTGATTTGCAGTGTAGCCTCAATTACTGTAATGGAGGCTTAAATCCTCTACATTGCAGTATATAGCAAGTTTAGGATAAGTTACTTGAGCTAACTTATTTACACAGATTTACACAAGCCCATTTTCAAAAGTGTACTTTTTTCCTCTTCAGTACTAAACATATCTCTGCAACATTTGTTTACTAGGTCACTTTTATTAAATCTTAGTTTTTTCTTAAACCAAAATCCTTCTTCTTGATAGCTTGTAGAACATAGTCTCAAAACCACGGGGAGGATAAATTAATTTTTATTTGACTTTTACATAATGGAGCCTTTATAAATTTTGAAATGAAACTGCCCTCAGTCATGGGGGTTTGGGTGCAGAAAGCTCTCTGAAAGATGGGTGAAAATTGTAAATAATTAAAAAAAACCCAAAACAACCCATACATTCTAAAATCTCCTGCTCCTTGCTGAATTTGTTTTGGCATGCAGAGACACTAATGCACCTGTGGAGAGAATGTTCTCTGTAATGGATGACATCTGGTTCGAAGACAAAAGTGGAGTGTCAGTAGATGTAGTTAAGGGAATGACAGTGGTAAGAGCCAATCTTTCTGGCAACTGCAGAGAGGTCTCTGAACAACTGTTTGAAAACACACTCAGCTTCCTCAAAAAACTGCATATATACCTACAGTATCTGCAACCTGCTTAAAAGTTTTAAAAATATAAAATAAAAACCAAAAACCTTTTTTGTTAGAAAGATCTGCCTTAAATTTCTATTTCTAATAGTGTGTAGAAAAACAGCACCTCTCTTCATACAAGCAAAATTCTGCTGCCTGTGTTATTTCTTGTTTAGACAAAGTTAGGATAAACTTGTTTGGCATTTCTAGTAAGTTTTGAAATTATTTTTCTGTTCTTTCTTTTTTAAGTTTAGCCACAGTAGGGCCAAAGAGAAAGAAATTAGTAAATATCTAGACTATTTTTTGTATGTGATTGACAATTCTTTCCTACCGCACTGTAAGGATACCTGCCTTCAAGCATTAGCAAAAATTCCCTCCTAATTACACTTCATATTCTGGGTAAGACCTAGGTAGAGAAAGACCCCCCAGAAAGTAACCATGGAAACTAAAGAAGACAAGTAGGGTTTTTTAGCTGTACAGTCTAGATCTTGCAAACCTTGGCATAGAAATCAGCTCTGATGTTCATCGCACTTACCTTTCGACAGTAACTGCACAGTGGCTGTCTGCCTAACCAGGGCATGGTTCCCCTTGTGCTCCTGATGTAGACATTTGAAGTTGATCAGATGATTCTCTCTGTTACTCAGAGAGCCAGATATGGTCCCTAATAACCAGGATTAATTATTTACAGGAATATTCCTTCAGAAATATTTGCAAAGACGTAGTCGAAAGAAAAGATGTCTCTGTAGGCCAGCCACCCACAATGCAGCTGTGATAGGATAGTTTAAAAAGGCCATAACATAAGCCTGAAGGGCTTTCCTGTAGTAATCTTTCTTCCTGCTGTCTTAACAGTTTCCTTAATGTGTCAATGTTTCATTTATATTTCTGTGACTATTTTCTAAAGGGAATGCTAATAAAGCCTCCAGATGCTAAGATCGTTCTGAGTTATTTTGGGGTGGGGGAGTCAATATGATGCAAACCAGGTGAGAGACTCAGTAGAATGAGACCATGACAGATGCATAGTTTTACAGCAGCTGCCCATAAATCTCTGCCCTTCCAGCTGTTTGTACCCCCCCCCCCCACACACACACACACATTGAAGACAGGCCACAAAGAACAGATGGGGGCCAAAAATCAGCTCTAGCTGAGGTAGCCAGACCAAGGTACAGCATCTGTTCCCACCTTCACTGTACAGTGGATCGATATGCTGCAGAGCTCCTCAGTAATGACTACAAGTTTTTGATGCCTGTGTCATTAAAGTTACCTGTTTCTCCTGCAGAAAGATCAAGTAATTCTCTTCTGTTTCCAAAAGTTGCAAATTCTTTGTGAGAATCTTTGGAAAGCTTTTTTTTTTATTTAATAGAAATTGGCAAATATGGCAAAGGTATATCCAGTCAGTCACTGTGATTATTGTTCCTACAGGTATGACTACATAGATATAGTAATGCTAATATGACTTATGAAAAGAAAAAAATAGCATATGAAATATTTAAAAACATAAGGCCCAATGTATCTGTGAAGCATTCACCATTGAAATATGAGTTCAGAGTAGAAATAATGTTAACTAAGTGACAATTTATTTTTTCAGTAGAGATAAGTTTGTGAATATCATTACTACCAGGCAAATAAAATATTTGTTGGCATCTGGAATGTTATGCTTACTAATTCAAGCAAGCCAAGAGCCCCCAAATGTTTGGGCTAGGAGAGACAAAGAGGTTGCATCTGAGTGATAGCAAACTGAATCATTCAACAGCATTCCTTATATTCCTTATTTTGTCCATTTATTAAGTGAAAAAGCATAAAACATAATAAGCAGCTACATAAGGCATATTGCACCTGAAATTATTTATGCTATTCATAACCTCTTTAGTAATAGGCAGATTTCCAACACAGTAGTTTACAGGTGTTCTTCAAGAAACCTAATCAATATATTATCTCTTGTTTTGACTAAGCACCTCTGCAAGCATACAATGAATAGGCTGTTTTATTTAGTTTACCTAATTTTCTCTGAGTTCCAGGAAACTTAGATCCTAGATATATAAATATATGTCTTGAATTTTAAGGAAAAAAATATATTTTAAGTATCGGAAACTTCCAGTTCTTTAACAGCCAATATATGATATTAATGGTCAAATTTCAGAGTATTAATGAGGCTTCTAATATCAGTCAGGAAATTAGATATTAATAATGGACCTGAATCTAACCCAGTGAAACACTCCAGAGCTTTGGAAATGTTCATATTCTGACCTCAATAGAAGAGAAACAGCTTATGTCACCATGCAAACAGTCTGGCTAAGTCACCGATGTACAGGAAAGCCTGCACACGGCTGCCTAAATCTTTCAAGGATACCGCAAAGTAAACTGTTTCTGTGTCTGAGTCCCACTGATGAGGCAAAGCAGCTAACTTTCCAAATATTTTCGAACCAGTGTGTCTCACCTTCTAAGAGGAAGGACAAGTGGGAAGGACTGTTTCTGTGCAAACATATTCTTGAGAACCACCTAAACTGAGCAGGTAACTGAAACAGTAACATATGTACTGTTTGGCTTGTATATGTTGTTAGTCATGGAAGATATTTACAGACTAAAAAAAAATATGTTGTCCTGAAGGCCTTGAGAATGAGCTGCTGTATCAAACTATTTGAAGTAGGAGCTGCCCATCAAGGGCCACATCCCATTCTCATTTTCATGATAGCATCTGATTTTTATTAGTTTACAAATACTCCAGTGCATAAAAACCCCAAGAGGGTGATAGCAGGATTGAGTTCAGTCGTAGTTATAAAATATATTGGAAATACCTATTTCCCCTAATTGAATACATTGCCTTTGGCTTTGGATACCAAACCAGAGTCTTAAAAAGACTGTTTTCCTCCAGGCTATGTTTTACTTTCACCGGTCTCTAAGCTAGTCATATAAAGTAGCTTTCTTTCATATCTTAGCAATTTACAGTAAAAGCTATTTTAATTTTGTCTTTTGCTTTTGTTTAAATGATAGACCCCCTAATTCTCAGATAGCATATAAAAGCTGTATTCTTTCTCCAGAAAGAGAATAAGGCTAAGGCTTTTGATGAAAATGTGTTTGTTTGCGTAGTGTATGGGAGGATGGAAAGTGAGTGATGCAATCCAGATCCGAGTGTAATACATAGTGCTCTCCTGGGGCTTGTTACTGAAGTTACATATCACATACGAATTAACAAAATTCAGGTTTCACTTTGACAGAATAAGTTGTGGTTTATACTCTCAGGTGAAAAACTGTCTTGTCACAAAGCACTGATCACCCTTCCCATCAGATTAATTAATAAGGCACTGATGATTTATCTTTATGCTATATCACATACTGTACCTCCATAGAACTCATTTCAATCGGGTCAAGACTGCAGTAACCAGAATGATTCTCTGTATATCCAAGTGATCTGAATAATTCACAGAATTGTGACCCTGAGTCCTTGTGTGATAATCTCTCACATAGTTAACTTTCAGTGTTCTAGAGGTGATGACCATTCCCTGTTTCTGTCGGGGTGCTGCTCAGGAATCACTTCCTCTCCGAACTATGTTTTTTCACCTGATTTAATATGATGAATATCTGATAGGGATAGTGGTAGGGGGAGCCTTTCAGGATGAGCAGAAGGAAAATAGCAGGAGATTTAGAATAAATAAATAAGATTTGATTCTATTACCTGTTCTTTAATAATTTTAGACAGGCTTTTTTCTAGGTTTTTTCATCCCTACTGGTCTTCCCTATTAGGACTTAGAATAAATGACATGGTTTAAGAATGTTACATGTCTTCATTACATATCAGGAAGAAACTTGCTGTAATAGCAATCAGTTTGGCTTTTACTCTTGTCTTTATTTAAATATCAATCAATAAATGTTTAGATTTTTAGCATGTTTGAATTTAAGTGTAGGTCACCTGAGTTTGCTAGTGATGCAGTGTGAGGAAAAAGCCATAAAGATCTACTGTGTGTAAATGGGATGTGAGTTCTTCTGGTACATCTTATGCCACTGGAAAAAAATAGTCTTCAAAATCCCAAATTCCAGGTGTGTGGTGGGGTTGGGTTTTGGGTTTTTTTGCTTGTCTGTTGTATGGGTTTTTCTTTTTGGCACTTGCTGTTTCCTTGTCTTATGCAGAAAATACAAAAGGTTTTAGAGACTGAGCCAAATCCTGTGGGCATTTGAAGGAGAATCTATCTAGTGTTACAGGTGGTATGGTGGGCTTTGTTATGTAGAAATTTCTTAATACATTAATTTAAAACTACCAACTTATTTCATAAGCCTGCGTGTCCAGATCCATAGTTCATATGCCAATACTGTCATGTTTAACTTTGCAAGATCTCCTAGTTCCTTCATGTAGAAAGTAACCAAGAATCCTTTTTCCTTTTCAGATCATCCTAAGAATTCCACTCTCTTCCAGTTAATTGATCTTTGCTTATTTTTAATTTTAATTTTAAGCTTTCTGAGACATAGACTTTCATTCTTCTGCATGTTTCCTTGATACCTGGGACTGCAATTGTTTTCTTATGGGTTATGCCATATTGATAGCTTGTAGTTACGAAAAGTTAGTTAAGAAGATCAAAAATTTTCAGTATACACATTGGCTGATAAGAAATTCTTTCATTAAGCAGACTAGCCCAGGATCACCAGTGAGAAGGGCTATGAAAATCACTGTCTTCCCTTTAGAATTCTCTTTATAAACAAGGTTCACATTCATGAAATACAAAAGTCCAACCTGACCACATGAGGAAGTGGAAAGCATAAGCATTTGTTCCCTTTTTCTGTAGTGCCTAGCATACTCCCTCCCCAGGCCTTGAACAACATTGTGTGGCTGTGGTAATTCAGATGAGAAATAACCACAGTTAGTCTTCCTTCTAAATTTTGGTGCAAGGAATATTAAACTTTGTTCACCTGTGGGTAGAATTAAGAGGTGACTAAGTGCTGTGCAAACCTGATAGATTGCAGACATCTTTGGAGATGATCTCTAGGAACAAGGGGCATTTCCACTGCCTAACTTAGATACGAATGTTAGACTGCTCTGCACTACTAATTGCTTCCTGCACATAATTACTTTTTGCAAAAGGTGACCCTAGGAACACACATCTACTCATTTAGGTACTTCATTTAGGTGCCTAACTGTGGGAAGCCTGTTTGTATCTGCCCACAACTCCTGAAGTGACTGTTGATTGCAACCTGTGCATTACCATGGAGTGACACGTAATGCTACCAACTCTATAAAGGGATGTGAGCTGTGAAGTTAATATGCGGTCTTTCCCTAATGGTTCTTTACTTTGTCAACTTTCTTTTGAAAAAACTCACTTATTAAATTATTTTTTAATTCAACGGCCTTCTACTGAAAAAGAGAATTCTTCTGTGCTGTGCCTGACCCTGTGACAGCAAATGCTTCTCCCATCTACAAGGATTCTTCCATACCTCTTAATTTTACTCTGCTATATCAAAATACAGATATTAAACAGTAAATCTGCTATGGAGCAAAGAAAAAGATGTATGATGATACTTAATGAAAGCTAATCACTGTATATTTTATAGGTGTAAAGTAAGCCTTAATCATAACCATGTTAGGTGCTAAAAATGAAGTGTTGCAATAATACCAAGCTATTATATTGGCTGTGCATACACTAGGAAATTACTAAAATTAACTGATAAAACTCCATGCTCACTTTTACATGAGCTGCAGTCTCATGTGGTGTGGTGGTTTCAATGTTCAGTGCAAGCAGGGATATTATAAACTGAAGTCACAGTTTATGAACCCCTACCACATGAAGACTGACAGTACAGTCTCCTTCACTGGGAAACTCTGAAACTGCTTTGAAATTTATACTAGCTGAAAACATCAGCCTAGTCCATGTTTCCCAGTTTGTCCTTTGACTGAGCATTAGATTAGTTTCACTTTAAGCCTATAGACATAAAACAGTAGCTAAAAAGTAACGTTGCACTTTTTCCTTAGTAAAGTTATGATTAAAGGCTGTTCACCTGGGAAAATCCAGATCCTCATCATAAACATAATGGTGCTTCAAAGGAGAACTAATGATATAGTTTATGAATTTTAATTTCTGTTTCAGAGTCAGCAACTGCTCTTTCTATAAATGTAAACCATCTGTTGGCACCTTCTAAAAGACTAGAATTCAGTTCATCCAAGTATGAATTATTTATTTATGATTTTTTTTCCTAAGTAAACTCGAGGTTTTCTTTTTTTTTTTCTCTCTCTTCTATAACAAACCATATTTCTTTGTGATGTGAGGTTTCAAAATCAACACATTTGTAATGATAACTTATATACAAGTTGAGATGTTTTGAGTTATTATTACATCACAAAAATAGTAGAGAACAGTTTGCTTTTTTTCTTTGTTACGTATTTTGTAACATGCCAAACTATACTGTTTTTTATTTGGCTTCAAGAGGTATCAGTTTCAGGAAAAGAGCAAGGCAATAGTGGAGTTGCTGTTGTAGTTCTATAACAATGCCTTGGAGAAGTATGTTGCTTATGTAAGTCTCTACTGCGTATGCCAGTTTAGTATTCATTACATACATGTTCTTTCACTAATTTAACAACAGATAGATAATCTGTAGGAATACACCCCCAATATGCATTTATGTTGAAACATTATGTGGTGCAGAGATGTGTTCATGACCCTTTCTTTGATAGGAAATCATAGCGAAGCACAGCTCCAGGTTCTAAAGAAGCCACGGTTGGTGCTTGCTAGTTTTCATGACACTGTTATCTCACATGGTTTATTTATTTATTTATTTTCTGGCAGCTGTTCTTGATGAGATATATTTGGACACTTGGGAGAGGAAGCAGAAACAGATGATCTATCTTGTTGCACTTTGCTAATTAGAACAATTCCCAGTGACCTTCATCTGCATACGTTCAATTTTGACTTTGAATCATGAATCGACAAGCATTTTCTCTATATGATAGCCTTCTTTTCATTGATCCTGTGAACAAATACTACGTTAGCCTTGTCTTTCTTTTCTATGGGCCCCCAAAAACTGCTTCCTTTGCTAGTAATTGACATTTATTGGGATGAGACCTGCAGAGTTAGTTTGGCAGCAATAACCACATTATTAAACATAAAGCAATTTTGTCACAGCACAAGTGGCACTAATGGGTAATGATATAACTACTTTTAAAAAACATCCTTGTTACACACTTTATTTGCATTAGAGCTTTGCACCTATCATTCAGTGGTCTTTCACAGTCTCCAGACATTTCTTGTCTTTACCGAAATTAGTCTCTCGATTGGTAATATTTTGCCATTCTTTTGCTAGATTAATGTGATGTGTTTACTATCCTGTAGGTGTTACTGTCACTTCTGGTGCTGTTAATTGCAGCATGCAAAGGGAGGAGGAGTTCTGCTGGAAACATAGATCAGTAAAAATTCCTTTTGGATTGGAAATATGTGTTTGTTTATCACTGGCTTTGTGCCCCTCAGCAATGGCTTCTTCATAAATTTTCTTTAAATTAATATCAGGAGTCTTTTTTCTTCTTGTTTCTTTCCTGCTTTGTGTGAGTATTAAAGTTGAATTGTGGTGTGATAAGCAGTGTCTTTTACTGATGTGTATGTTTCCTATGTGTCTGCAGACACCCTGCATTTTCGGGATCATTAAGGGAAGGCTTGGGAAGGCAGAACTCGTTCGTATTTAAGCACTTTGAAGCTCATACAGGGTTACCATCTGGAATGGCCCATGTCTCTCCATTTGTTGTATAGAGGACCTGGAGTGACAAACAAACTGACTTCAAATGTTAAGTGCCTAAAAGTGACTGGAATGAAGGCGCCTTTTCTGCTCCCAGCCTGGCCCCTCTTTACCCTTTGTATTTTAACAGGTTTTATTTCCTGAAATCATGTATCTATGTCATATTTACTCAGAGCTGTGGTCCTCTAAGTTCTTAAATTAGTTCTTAAATTTAAAAATTGCACTCTCTAACTATATTCCTTTTTTTTAATAAAAGCCGTTCTGATCTCACCTCAATTTCAAGCCAAATTCAATCCTATGTAGATCTTGATTTGATTAAATAGTTGTATGTGTCTTTAGCTTTAAGAACACTCCCTTTTTGCATTATTTTCAATTTATGTTCACTGGATTTACACAGGTACTAAATGTTCTCATAAATACTTGCATCAGTTTCTCAGCCTGTGAGACCCCATCAATTCATTAATGTAATTTAAATGTTGAATAAGCTTTATAGTTCGGGAGATCCATTACTGACATAAAACATGAGTTTATATATGTACAGTTTATACAAAACACAGACCCTTAAAAGTCCTTAAATGTGTGACTCAATGGTTGATCCCTTTTTGTCACAGGAACAAAAAAGAAGGAAACCATTAATGTCAACTGAATCATTTGAAGTACACTGTATCTAAATAATAGCAATTGACTCTTATTATTGATCTCTCTCTTTACAAAAAATCATTATCACAGGGAAGAACACAGAGGTGTAGCAGGGGCTTGCTCCCTTTCTTCTTCGCAAGTTTTCCAAGCTTTCAGACCAGAGCTGTCTCACTTTACTGCCCACCCACAGCTCTATGGCATATAATCAACACAAGAGGTAGACCAAGTTCACACAAAAAAATGGCAAAATGGCTTTTTATGTGAGAAAATACGTAATTTTATAGGTAAGCCCATTATCATCCTCATTCAAATAAGAACATGAAGTTGTCTCACCAGTATTATGACTCCAATAAATGCACTGATAGATCTTAGCACACGAAGTAAGTCAAGAAAAGCTCAAGATTATTATCAAGAAAGTAATAAGCATTTGCTTCTTCTTCCCTACATCACTAGCAAATCTACTGCCTTTGTTGGTAAAAACAATGAATTAATAGTACAGAAAAATAGTAGCACAGTTCCATATAAAAACTTCTCTGCAATATTTTCTTTACTGGAAAATTAATTTAAAATGCATGTTATTAAAATTATGTAAGATTTTTAATGAAAAATCAATATAATCATGTTACTGTATTTTGATAATGTTGACATTTTTTATGGTACTTATCTGACAAATTAAAAAGATATATCATGGATTATATTTATTGTTTATAAAATAAAATATATTTCCCCATATCAAAATTAAATATTTCAATGTTATTAAAGCAACATATTTACATTTGATTAGTACCAATTTTGTAAGAATTTTAAGAAAATGTCAACATTTTTAATTTTTATCCCCAAAGTGCTGGAAACAGTCTTTCCTACAAAATGGAAATATTAGCCGGCTTCTAGCTGTTCAATCACTTCTCATTTTGGATTTCCACTCAACACAGGTAAAATTTGCATTTCTCTCAGCTGGCAGTTTTCTGTGGTTTTTATCTTTGCTAGCAAGCTTTGAGAACACGTTTTCACAGCAGAACAATCTTCTAGATCAAAGTAAATGAATGACCCAAATTCTGTACTCTTAATTGGCAGGAGTAGTTTTACTTATTTCAGTACAATTGTTCAAACAGTAACAAAGAGAAGCTAGCAAGCACAGGAATTAAATAGCTTTTATTTAAGCCATTTTTATATTCCTTTGTTATTTCATTCTCTTGCCCATTCCTCTGGAGGAGAAGTGCAACTTTAATTTTAAGGAATGATTCCATGTCCCATACATATATATATATGAAACAAAACTCAGTACAATATGCAGCACAGTTGCACTGGTTCAGTACAATTCATCATTTCAATGGGAATGGAGGTGCTGTGTCCCAGCCTGATTCAAGCATGCTCTCCTGAGATAGCGACAGTGCTTAGTGCACCTGGGTTGCTACATTTTTGTAAGAATAACACATGCCTTCTGCCTTCACCTATCTGTTTGCCCAGATACGCTTCTTGTTGACGCAGAGGGCTGTGGGCCAGCAGAGCCAGAGCTCTGCTGTGTCCCCTTTTGTGGGGAAGCATAGAGCGTGTTTTCTCATGAGAGCTGTGTATACCATGGCATCTGCTATTATGCTAATCAAGTTTCTACATAAACATTTAAAGTCAGAGGCAGCTTCCTTGTGCTATAGACATTTAACTTAAACATTTATCGTTACACTATAGCAACTGTGCGAGGCCAGCATCTCTCAGTCTTGTTGGCTCAGGGGCTTGTTTTGTAACACTGTCAGAGCTGCCAGCTCTCAAGACATTTGGTGTTTTTCTTCAGTCCTCAAATCATGGAATCGTGTGATGAAGAATGTCTCTCATTTTATTGGAAAAAAAAAAAAAAAACAAAACAACACAACAAAAAAGCCTTGAAACATAAAAGAACATTTTTAGCGTCTGTGAGCCCAAAGGAACACTTGGAAATATTTCTTTCATCAGCACCTAAACCTGAATAAAAGGGCTCTTCCTCCAAGTTTTGTTTTTTTAAGAAAGTTTGTGTTTTTAAGAAAGTCTCATTCTGAGAGGGCAGATGGATGATTTCTTGAACAACTGAGGATGGCTGTTCTACACTTCAGGTACATTAGGTGTTCTTGGGACAGAGCCAGAAGACTTTTTCTTCAGTTTATTGAAGAGCTTTCATGTCTTTGTGTATGAGGTCTCCTTAAAATTTACTGTCACTGACATTTCTATTGAATTTAGAACGTCTAACTTCATATTCAAACATTATTATTATTGATTTGGGAAGTCATAAGAGGAGTAGTTATATTTTAGATATTAGCACTCTTCTGAGGTCACCAATTACATTTTATGGGGTATAGTTTTCCTCCGTTCTGTTAGTGATGTAAGTTAAGAATAGTCATAAGTTTCTTCTTAAAGGTTTATTTCACATTTTAAGACATTGACGGGTCTGGGGTTCAGGTGAAAGCCCAACCTAAATTGCCTAGGATGCAGGCTTGATAGGTCTGCCTTGTTTGAAATAATACCGCATGCCTAAACAGAAAACCTGGCTGCTGTAAATTTTATCCTTGGCTCTTTAATGCAGCCAGACATTGCAGCCAATAATCTGTACCCTTGAAGGATGAACATGCTGAGTGTGTAGCCTGAGTTCTCTTTCCTCTGACAGAGGTAGGCAGATCACTGCCAGGGCACACCACAACAACTGGTTCTTAGAACTGTTTTGGCTTGGATGATTTATTTGGCCTAACATCCAAATCTGGATTGCTTGGTAATTTACAGAAACATCATTGCATAGAAGTTGAAGTCAAAATTGGTATCCACCAGAGACTAGTAATAGTGAAAGAAAATTATGTCAGCCTGGGGGCAGGTCATTGACTGAGTTAAAGGAAATCTATTTAGTTTCTTGTGTTCTCTGAACTGAAGAATGTAGATTTTTTTCGCACTTGGGGGTTTTATGTAAACGTGTGCAGAAATGTAGAAATTAGAACTGTTCAGTAATCCACCGGAATTTGTTATATTTTTCTATCTAGTTATATAAAATACCCTGCTGGACAGTATTTTATTTTTATGTCCTTTTTTTTTTCCCCTGCTTTTTATAGTGCTCTTTATGAAGAGCATTTGACACTTGCTTTCTGAAATACATGCTTTAGAGTTCTCATCCTTTGTAAGTTTTGTATGTGAGATGCCATGTGTTTATAATAGTTTTATCAGAAAATTAGTGGGTTTATTTTTCCTTTGATGTTTTCTGAGACTAGAGAATTGGCTTATGCAATAGGGTTTCCAATTCAATAAATAAATACATGCACATG
>JANHGB010008723.1:17324-61760 GCA_026283785.1 Coracopsis vasa
CAGCTCAAAAATATTTTTTTCTTTTAACACAAATGTAGTCAGTCTTTTTTAATATGGAAAGCACAAGAATCTTAGAAGAGTAACTGCTAAATAATCAAACTATGTCATTGACTCATTGATCCAGTTCATTTCTGTCTGAATGCCTGTGCTGGCTGGTGAACACAGATGGAAAGAATTCCCACAACAGAGAAGAGTGAATGCCTGAAAAGGAAGTTACTTCCTTATCTCAAGCAAATTATTTTTGCTTTATATCTTGAGGCACAAAGTCTCTATTCTGCCTGAAACTATAATCATAGATCAATTGATATTTTTATTTATTTATTTAGATCTGTTTCCAAATCCTCATTTATTCATTCCTCCAGTAGTATTTTCTGCTATGGATTCAATAGTTTATTTCATAAGAAAGCTGGTGCGCCTTTTTGCCTTTTTTTTGTTTTTTTCAATTTTGCCTGCTTTTAGTTGTCTTTGAGTGTTGGTTCCATTTTCTTGCATTATAAAGCAGTATGTCAGCCTAGTTAGGAAACTGTGAAATCCTGTTTTGGGAGGAAAAGCTAAGATAAGAACTGATGATGACAGAGAAAATAAGACAAAATTATGCTTATGTTGCTATGAAAAAGATACATAGATGAGAGGCTGAAAGATCTCTTTTGGGCTTAGTGATGTTTACATAAATTTCTCTTAAACCACCTTTTCCCTTGGAAAATTGTAAGAGGGACAGTCTCTGTAAGGTTTTGTTGTCTTGGTTGGAGAAGCTCTGTGTTGTTGTGTTCAGAGGGCAAAGCCAGGTAGCCTGTAAAGTATTTCATACACATTAGCATCAGAAATCTGTTATGATTCCTACATCTTGGATCCCTAGCATTTCTGATTTATCATGCCTTTGAGCCTTAAACTTTCTGGCAGACAGTTTTTAACATTACTCTTCTCTGGCATCAGCAATAACCTTGCCTTTGTTGTAAAAGCTTGGTGTTCAAACTACACTTTGTATTATGTGTTCATAACCTTTCTTGGCTTTATTGCTTATATAAGTTTAAAAAACCCAGCAAGTTTGAAATAAAAGAAATGATATGAAAAGGATGTGGTGGCTGTTGCACCGTTACAGTGTAGATGAATAATAGACTAGTATGTAAACAGATGCAGGCCGAAGATGAATGGAAAATGAATGAGGGGAAACAAACAGAAAGAGGAGTTAGGAAAACAGGATTTGGGAGTATTTAAGCCTTTTCTTTGGAAAATATCATACCAGTGATGTACTTGCTGAACTTTTTTTATTTTTGCAGGGGTTCAAAGTGAGCACTTGATCAGCTACATAGTTGTAGCTTATTACTAGGCCAAACAAGGTTCTGCTTTGTGAACTAAGACAAATAAAATATTTTCCTCAGACAAATAAAAATATCTTAGAAGAATCATGTCTAGTGAAACTGAAAACCATTATCTTATGATTTTATAACTAAAATATTTAACTCAAATGTAGTATCATCACCACAACATGAAGGAAAACAGAAGGAAGACATGAAAAGGGAAGGCAGGCAAAGGGAAAATACACAGAAAATATACAGGAAAGTAACATTCCAGTACTAAGGAACTGAAGCATGTGTTATTTCAATCATATTTCAATCATGCTGGTTCTGTTAATGCATACTATAAGCAAACTGATAGTGCTTATTTGCAGTGTTTTGAGATAGGTAAGATTCAGGAGAGATTAAGTTATTGGCCTGCATGTCACTTTGTGACTGTCTCAGGCAGAGGCATTGAGAGTCGTGCTAACTCCTAACACAAGGATACGATGGAGCAAGAAGAAATATCTTACTTGAAGTCATTTCAATACAAACAAATAGTGCTTTCACTTAAACTTTTAAGCCTTACATTGTTTCTTTCAGCTGAGGACTTCCAGGCTGGTAAAGTTCATCTAAGTAGGCACTGAGAGCGGTTCTGCACAAAGGTTCTCTCATCAAAAGATACACAGTTCTGTATCAGTTCTTCATAATCTTAAGCCTGTCTCCACAAACTTTATAGAAATCTGTGCTGTGTTAATACTGGAATGGTTTGTAGCTCTTTCTGTAAGTCATATGAGTGCTCTCCTTTCATTTCTGCAAAGGTCTAGCAGTTGATGTATCATCTGACCTCAGTAGTGTAATATTCAGATATTTTTTATAGTAAACTATATTATTAAATAACTGTATATTTCTCTTTTGCTTCCACCATAGATTTTTCGAAATGTTAAGAAATAAGCATCTTTTTATTTTGAAAGGCATTTTACTCCAATGTTGAGATTTGAACAATTAAAATCCAATTTTAATGATGTTTTGCTGTCATCACTGGTCCTTCTAACTGCAGGAGTTGGATAAGCATAGCAACATTTGCTGTAGTTTTCACATATTTATGTTTCAGACTCAAAAGTACTATATGCAGCCATTGAGGAGCCATAGCTAAAATTAATGGACTCAGCATATTTGTCACCTTAATAATTTTGACACAATTTTTTTGTAAAATTAGCACCAATGTAAATTTAATGGGACTGACACTATAAAAGAAAAATAAAACAGGCAGTCTGGAAACATTTCTGTGCAATTTAGGCACATCTCTCGTGTTTACTGTCATAAAATTTTATGGTTGCATAGAGCAGCCAAATTATCTTCAGGAAGCTAAACATTAATAAATACCTGTTTAAGTATGCAAGAATAGATTAGGTCTTTTCAGGAGAGGCAAGAGCAGGATTAGACAAAGGAATCTACAGTCACGCTTTCACATATCCAATCCATCCTGTTCCAGTTTACCCAGTGGAGATTTTGCTGTTTTCCAAAGTAGGTGCTGAATCGGAGCTACAATATATATAAATTCTTCAGTCATCCAGTTTTATTTTGTTATGGATCTTCTTACTTGTAACAGGAGTAACAGACAGTTAGGATGTCAGTGAAGGCTGAGGATCTGCATCAGTGTGGGCTCAGCACTCGGAGTTCTTCCAGAAGGCATGGAGGGAGCAGCAGGACACGTGCAGTCAGCTGAGCAACAATAAATCTACAGGTCTTTTGGCCTCTCCTTTAGTCTCTATATGAGCTGGGAGAACATCCTCTGTGGTCTCTCCTATTCCACCATTACATGAGCTTTCAAGGGGTTTATATACACTTTTGAGAACTGATGATATAAGTACAGCTTGTGTGGCTTTTAGACTGTTTACAGTAACAGAGGTTTATACAGGATGGTGTAAGCCACACAGAGTTTTGTAGCATTTTCAGACACCATTATCTCACAGCATTTCTACTCAACAAATGACCAAAAGTCATTTTCATTAAGCCTGGATTGCTTCCTGTGTCTCAGATTAGTGATGCTGGCAGTATGCAAGTTTGCATGAATACAGCATCTACTTTTGTAAACAGAAATGCAGGGGCACTATTACTACTGCTGCTGCTCAATGCAATATTAGGATTTATCAAAATCTTTCTACTCTTTGGATATGAAACTTGCCTATCTGGAAAAATCTGGGGAGTGGGTTCTGCAGTAACCAGATTGTCAAGTGCTGCTGGGTGCCACTTGATGCCTCTTTGCAGTTCTCCTTCTTGTTGCTCCTCTGCCTTAATCTCTAACCATTTATTTCCATTTCCATGGTCGTTCTACCATAGCATGTCCCTTGCTACTTTCATGGCACAGCCCTCACAAATCTTCACAAATTTTCTCTAGGATTGTGAATTACACTGTCTTTGGAATCACTGTTTTCTCCTCAGCAGAAATTAGTAGATCTTGTCACTAACTGACCTAGCTTAGCCTAGCTGTGTGATTCCTGTGTGATCACGTACAACCCCAAACTAACAGAGCACAGGGAGGCTCAGCCTTGTGTTGTCTTTGGTTTTTACATTTCAACAGTGGAGATTCACAGAACTGTGATAAACTAAGCAGGCTAATATTAAATCTGTTTTCAGGCACACTGATTTTTAGCATCTTGGCTCTGCTCATGAGTAGAGTTTCCAATACCTTTCAGTAATTTTCTTCACCTTTCTTAATGGGGCAGTGTATAAGTTGTTTGCTACAGGTTTAGGAGCATGCATCCTGCTTCCCACTCCAATTTGAGCATGCTGCTATGAGATATACCATCCAGAGGAAGCAGAAGAGAGCCCTAGGGCTTCAGCTACCTGGGAGCTCTCCCAGCATGCCAGTATTTTGTTACAGAGGTGAGTTAGTGCCTTTTTTTCTTTTCCTGTTAACTGATTAGTAATGTGTTCTCTTTCAGGCAATGGCTTTCCTTTGATTATTTTTCTTAAACACAAAAAGGCCTACCTTGAGATTACAAACAAAATGCAAAATCAGAATCAGAAATTCCCCAGGTGTCTTGTGCTTTCTCAGTATTTTCTACTAATTATAACAATTTGACTTATTATGGAAATTGTGCAGCTCTTTTGCAATGGCATAAAAATTTGAAAATGTTGTGGCATGAAACAGGAAAGCAAAGTACTGTTATAATACAAACTGCACAGAGACAGACAAGGGATATTCTATTCAGAATCTGGCTTTGTGATCTGACTTCCTGAGAATCTTCCAGTTTGAAAGAAAAAAAAATATTCTCAAGTTTTTCATATATTTCTCAGAATATTCCCTCCAGTGAGGGAAAAAAAAAAAGGGTCAGTTCACAGTAGCTAAATAATGAGTGTTTTCTGGACTCACAGTTTGACAGTATGAATTTGTCCTATGTGTTGGGGAAAGAAGCTTGCACATATCTGGGCTACGACACATTTTAAAAAAAGCCTGGCTCCATCCTCTTTGCACCTTCCCTTCAGGTGTTGGCATTAATTAATAAGAGCTCCCTGAGCCTTCTTTTCCCAGCTCTTTCTCAGCCTTTTCTCGTAGGAGAGATGATCCAGTTGCTTCATCTTCATGGCCCTGCATTGGACTCTTTCCAGCATCTCCATGTCTCTCTTGCCCTGAGGAGCCCAGAAGTGGACCTGGTACTCCAGAACTGGACACAGCACTCCTCACCAGTGCTGAGTACAGGGGAAGGATCACCTCCCTCAACCTGCTGGCATTATGTTGTCTAATGCAACCCAGGATACCGCTGGCTGCCTTTGCAGCAAGGGCGTATTGCTGGCTCATCTTCAACCTGGTGCCCACCAGGACCCCAGGTCCTTTTCCACCAAGCTGCTTTTCAGCTGGGTGGCTCCCACATGTACTGGTGCCTGGAGTTGTTCCCTCCCAGGTGCAGGACTTTGCACTTTTCCCTGCTGAACTTCATGAGGTAATTTTCGCTAGTTTTCTGATGACAGAATCCTTAGTAGTTTCACCAAAATCAAGAAGATCTGAAAAGGAAATTATTTCTTGTTTTAATGAGTCTCAGTATTTCCCTCCTTTAAGAAAGCATAGATGTTTTTCTTAGCTTGCTTTCCACCTATAAAATGTGTTATTTAACTGCATAGTCTGTGCTCTTACTAAGAGCAATCATAACTTCAGACTTCAGCATTATAAGTGGTAGAAGAAAAATAAGGTAATTTGTGTTATGATAGAGCAAACAAGGAACAGTATTTTCAGGAAGCAGGAAAAAAGTACAGTATCTTAAGAAAACATATCCATTTGTAAATCATATTCTAAAAAAAGTTACCTATTATATGTTATATACCTATTACATTCACAAGTCACAGCTAGGCTTCCCATCTAGTACAGAGTTACCTACTGCCCAGAGTCAATCATATCCTTTTCCTTTAATGTGCCTAATTTGTACTTGGTTCATTTCAGTGATCCCATATTCCCATATGTTCACAGTTACCTTTATCCACTCCCCAAAATCACTTTTGTACAAATTTCATAATGAATTCACTAGAACGTTGTGATAAATTACTGTATTAGTGAATATATAAAGAAATGTGGCCTTGCTGATGTAATTGCCAAATTCAGAGCATAGTCCAGCCACCTTCATGATTGCACAAATTTACCTGAAAACTGAATTTGACTGCTGGATATTGCAAAAAAAGTGCTATCAAAATTATCTGGGGTATGATAAAATGTGATCAAACATAATTTTAAATCTTATTTTAGAATACTTAAAATGTAATAATAATAAAAATGCATCCAAGCCACAGTATGGAGTGGATTATCTGAGAGAGAGATGAATAGGCCTTTTGAGTCTGCAAAAAAGAAGGTTTAGAGGTTATGATCGCAACCTGTAGGATTATGAGATTCTTGTGGAGGATGGATGGAAATTGCCTGTTCCTTCTCACTCATTATGGAGAAACAAGGAGCTGTCAAACAAAGCCGGTGGAAGTGAGGTGCTCACTTTAAAATAAGAGTTTTGTTTCTTCAAAACCTATCAAAGGAAGTTTTTTTTGTACAGCAGTTAGCAAATACATGGAAATTCATACCAAAGGAAGACAACATTTGAGCCTGATGGAGGCAATTTTAAGAACGTAAGTTCAAGCCTGGATAGTTGACTATTTTGCTTTTGACTATTTTGCTTTTAATACAAATAGAGTATCAAGTAAAATGCCTAAGATGAGCACTTTTAGGAGTTGAATCTCTGGTAATGTTTATAAGTTACAAATATTAGTACAAGAAATCAAAGCAATGGGAATAGCCACAACTACAAGACAATGTAGCTTAGTTAGCTGAAGAAATCTTTAACACTTACTAAATTGTCGTACAGTTGTACCACATGGAAGTGGTAGGGCCGGTACAGGAGGTGGCTTGCCCTCAATTCTGAGTAATTTCTAGAGTCAAGAGATAACCACAAGTTACAGGTTCCTCAGCTATTAAGCTTCTGCATGTTCTGTCTTTACAGCATATTCTTTGAATAACACCAACTTCACAACAGCCTCAGCATATTTGGGAAGTATGCTTTTCCACCTCTCAGGAACTGAGGGAGGCCAGAAAAGTCCAAGACTTCTAATGTAGTTAGAAAATCCTGATGCAGTTCAGTTAGAATATTCACATCAGCAGAGCCTAGCTTAACTTTCTGTTAGCTAACCACAGACACCAAGAACTTTTTAACAATGGAGAGCAGAAACCACCAGCTCCTCGGCTGTGGTTTAAGGAGGCTTCTTAGCATCTGGACAAAGGGTTCACATTCTCTCATGGTGTGTATAAAGGGGACTTTGCATGGGTATACAACCATATACGGATTGCTACTCAGACTGGCCTAAAAATGATACATAGGGAGTGGGGAGATGTAAATAGTCTGGTGATGTAGTATTTATGAGAAAGTTGGGGCTGTTCAGCCTGGAGAAGAGAAGGCTGCATGGAGACCTCATAGCAGCCTTCAAGTATCTGAAGGGGGTCTATAAAGGATTCTGGGGAGGGACTGTAGTGATAGGACAAGGGGTAATGGGTTCAAACGTAAACAGGGGAAGTTTAGATTGGACATAAGGAAGAAGTTCTTTACTGTAAGGGTGTTGAGGCACTGGAATGGGTTGCCCAGGGAAGCTGTGAATGCTCCATCCCTGGTAGTGTTCAAGGCCAGGTTGGACAGAACCTTGGGTGACATGGTTTAGTGGGAGGTGTCCCTGCCCATGGCAGGGTGGTTGGAAGTTGATGATCTTAAGGTCCTTTGCAGCCCTAACCATCCTATGATTCTATATTTGGGGGGATTAATAGGGTGGAAAACTATGACATACACATCAGAAGCATGCTTTCATCTTGGACTATAACAGACATGAAAGCTATGAAAACAAATACATTTTAATTTATGTAATGATAAATACTCCTATACTTCAAAGTTTAAATCCTGACAGGTTTCAGAAAAACATTTCTATCTGAGGGCATCTGCTACATACATGTTTCTTCCTCCAATGAATGCAGTCAAACCACATATGGTCTTATCTAGTTTTATTAAACTTCCCATGTTAAGAAGAATCACTAGCTAGCAATTTACTTCTTAAAGTAATTCAAGACAAGCAAGCCATGTGCCGCTACTAGAGCAAGAATTAAATGTATAATTCATTTCATTTTATACAGTCACCTCTGCAATAATCTGAAATGCACAGAAGCTATACAGACTGCAAAAAGAGTCTTCTAATAAAGCTTACAAACAACAGAAATGCACTTTTAAAGATCACCTGTTGAAAGCCACTCATTCGTGATGATATTTAATTGGTCAGGTTACTTACAAAGAAATTAAGATCAATTTAAGAAATTTAAAATATATATATATTAAAAAAAAATCTTAAACTTCTGTAAAACTCTATGACATTACCCAAATATTTCTATGCGTTCTGGTAATACTTTAAGGCTGTATTTATATTTTCTTGTTCATGTTGTGAGATTGGGGTTTTTATTTTTATTTTTTAAATTATTAAATCAAATTTAGTTTATCAGTGACTGTAACAAAGACAGTTAGTGTGGAATGTGGGTATAATAATCCAGGTATATTAGATGCTGGGAGAACAACCTGACTGATCTGAGTTTTCCAGATTTAGCACTGGAAAACAAAACAAAACAATCAAACAAACAAAAAACCCACATCCATGAAAAAGAAATCTATCCAAAATCTTGGACCTTGATAATGATATACACTAATATGCTCACTAGCATAACCTAATACTGCACATTTCTTCTGAAAATGAATAAACACAGTCTTTATAAATAGTTTCCATTCATTCACATGCCATTATCTGATTAGACAAATCTAAATTTTCTAACTGCAAATAACTTAAGAAAGCAAATTCTCACAAATTTTCTTTATCTGCCTGAAGTTATTTTTTACTTGGTTTAGCTCTGATGGCAATTTATCTAAGTGACCAGGTGCCTTCAGCTAATCTATTTTAATTCTTTGTATGACACAACCATGGGTGATGACAGTAACCATATAAATATGATACACAAGTAGACACTAAAGTAAGGAAGAGAGCACCACCAGCATGAATGTCATATCCCCCCAGTGAAGGACTGCAAATGCTCACTGTAATATGTCTGCTGAGAACAGAAGGATGAAAGCACCACCTTTAGGGTCAAGAAGAGAAAAGGAAGGGTCAGCAGCAAGACAGGAAAAGGGGTAGAAAATAAGAAGTATCTGTGTAACAATTTAAACTGTATTATTAACCTTTCTTTTTCTGTAATAGTTAGATCTAGACTAATAATTATTAGATTAATGCTAGTATTTCAGTTATATGAAGAATAAGTCCTTCACTTTCTCTACATATAAGGTGTGCTTCCTCTTTGCCCATACATAAGATTTTGAACATGACAGTATGGGCCATTGTTTAAATGGCTGTAATAATAAGCAATCTGGTATTTATGATAGAATTATTGTATATTGTTTCGTAAAGATTATTTATGGATTGCTTAATATATATGTTATCATTTGAAGGATATAAAGAAGGATATGAAAAGATATAAAATAGAAAGCGATACAGACAGAAATGATTAGGTAAGAATAACAATTAGAAATTGGACATTAAACTTTAACTTATATACGGATATATAAACCCTTGAAACTTAATTCTGTTTATCTATACAATTTTTCAATTTCAGGTCAGATAGATGATCCTTACGTGCCTAATAGAACCAACAGGCCCATGAGGATATTAATGGTAAAATGATAAAATATGATGACTATTAGGTTCCACTGGTCACAGTAACAGTACTGCTTCGCCTTTGCATTTAATTTCTCAGTGCCAAATAATATCTACACATAAAGTCTCTGTACAGCAAATACAACAAATGCAGTTCACCAGATGAATGAAAGCAGACACTCACAAACATACACAGTTGTAAGTTTAAATTTGTTTGAAGTGCCTGCCTTTGACAGCAATAGAGCTCATTATTGTTAGGACATATATTTTCTAACACTGACATTCGTGCCAGGCTTGAACTATACAGTAAATCTGCTGTTGCAAGACAAGTAACAACAATGATTCTTTAATGTTGGTGACTTTTCCTAGAGAGGTAGAATCCATCAATATAAACTTAACAAAAAAAAAAAAAACCCTATATACTGCTACATACATCCACCTTTTCAGTCCTTTGTATAACAATCTGCCACCTTTTCAGTCCTTTGTATAAATTGCTGTGCAGTAGCAGTGATAAAGAGTACTTATTTTAATGGAAGAAAATCTCACTAACATATTAACTCACTTCTATGATTATTATTTGAAAGCCATTATGAATCTAATAGAAGATGCAAATGTTGAACTATATTTGACTTTTAAAAAGTAAAATACTAAAACATTTAGCACTGCAAGATAAAAATGCAAATTTCAACCAATGTATTTGATTATTAATTTGGTCAGGTCTTAATGTTTATATATATGATTCCAAGCATTGATTATGTACTATTACCATAAACTATGTCCCACAAATATTCTATTTCAGAATACATAAGCAAGGTCATTTCCTTAATATTTAAGCCTAATAAATATGCTGGCTCCAATTTTTGAATTTTCCCCTAATTGCAAATGTTACTAGCCTTTTAGCATCAAACAGTACAATGTGATAAAAGAGGCCAGCCTAAGTCTAAAATAAAACTATTGATTTTTTTCTCAGTAATTAGGATAGTAAATTTTTAAATACTATCTAATTTTGAAACATCTGTGGAAAAGGATTTCACAAAAAGATTTCTTCCTTCAGGCTTTGGAACTAGCATAGTGCAAAATATTGTTTCTCATAAAGTGATAGTTCTAATTATTTATTTATGGAAGGAATCAAAGTTTTAGTTGGCATTCAGTGAATTACTGCACTGCTGGATCTTGCTTCAGTGAAGCAGAGCATGTAATACTTCAGTATGTTTCAATAGTAATGCTGCTTTTGATGAATAAGAAGTTTTTCTATACAGTAAAAATTTCTGGACATTTGTGGTATGAGTGTGGGAAGTTTCTTTACACAGACTTGTTTGTTGCCCTGGCTGCAGACTAAACTGTAACACTCATAATGTGCCTTATTTAAGCTAGTTTGCAATGACGTTGGCAGCCAGCAAGCAGCCAGTAATTTCCAAATTTCAGGAGCAATCGCTTTGTGCCCTGAAGTCATGACAAAAATCTAACTGCAGAGGAACTGACATTTCAGCCACTGTAAGTATCCAAAGCCATTCCCCTATACAGGAATCATTTTAAAGTCACACTAGCATGGTAGCAAATCATTTGGAGTTCCATGTGACATAAAGAAATAGGAAAATCTGGATCATTTTATACAATGGCATAACTATGCTGACTTTCACTGACATTCATTGTTCATTGTTTGTCACATTATTTTATCATGCTTTCTTCTCCCCTATGTGATAATCCATGGTTATTGAACAAAAAACCAAAATCACTCAAGTGTTTGAATATTCATTACATTATGCTGTTAAAAGGAACTTTTGCCTGGAAAAGAGTAAGATAAATGAAACCATTGATTATACAGTCTAAGAGATGTTACTAATGATTGGTCAGTAGCGTATTCGTTACTTAAGACTAACTTCAGCAATTCCAAGTGACTACAAACATTAAACTCCAAAACTGCTAGGTTGTCCTTTGAAAAACATTGGAAAACATCAAGCTTACAATGCAATTTTGCTTTACAAAAGCACATGCTGATTGCAGCCCTCCTCTGGTGTAGTTGTGTTAGCCATCTAGCAACTGGCTGCAGTTGCACACAACAGCTGCTTTTAGATACTTTTGTCAGGTAGTGGTTAGGCAGGGTCCAGCTGTAATTGAATCCTTGGCTAAAAATGCTATATTTTGAGTATGTCCTGTTTTCTTTTGTTCTTAGACTCGAAAACTTCTTATTTGGATTGTGAACATGTGAATTACCAATATTTGATAAAGGTGATTTAATAAAGATGAACAATGTCCGTGCTCACAGCGGTGGGATTGAACTAGATGATCTTTAAAGGACCCTCCCAACCCAAGTCATTCTATGATTCTAGGATTTTAAGATGCTTTGAATATTAAGGACTTTTTCTATTACCTGCATACTTCTACCAGGAATTTTTATGCAGGTGTTTAACTCTTTCTTAAAATGGTTAGGCTCATCTTCAAAGGCATGGATTTTCTCCTGGGTTAGCTGAGCTCAATACTTTTTATGCATTCTTTTTCTTCCTCCTTATGCTACTCCAATGTTGCAGTATCCTCAGTCAGAAAGAAAACTGTGTTACTGATGAAGTGCTTTAATAAACTGTGTACTGGAGACAGACACATGACTTGAAAATAGCTGAAAACAGTAGTGCAATAAAGCAGTACTATGGTCCTTACTGACAGCAAGTTTCCCTGTACCAACCTGATTAATATCTCTTGATAATGTTTGGAAAATGCAAATCGCTACAACTCAGTAGGCAATATGCCCAATCATGTGGAGTAAACGCATTCCTGGAACTACACACTTTATTGTTGGATTTAATGTATAATTGATTGAACCACCATATTTTGACAAGCTCTCATGATGTATATTTATGCAAAGATCTGTCAAGTGCTACAGCACATTTATTTTAGGACCAAAGTCATTTATTTTAATGTCCATAGCTATAGCTGCTGAAGTGGAAGAGAAAAATTATCCAGGTATTCAAGAATTATCCAAGTACTCTCGGAAGATTGTATGGAGGCTGAGGCACTTGTCTAGGACAGGCACAGTAAAATATAAGTGTGCCAGCCTGCTTCATTCTTCTGCAGGGAAGCAGTACCATTCCCTTAAGTTCTGGGCACTGCAGAAGAAAATGTGCATCTAACTTTATGTCCTTCTCCCAAAGAGCATATAAGGCAGGTTCAGCTACTACATTACAAAAGCAGATGGCTGAAAATTGTTCTTAGGGCTGAACTGATGATCAAGCTACTAACAGGATTAAGCTGGAGAAGGAACTAAATATGGTTCTTCAAGTCAAAAGGTCAAAAAAATCCTCCCTGTAACCTCAGGAAAGTCACTTAACCTTTCTGAGCCTCCAAATTTCCAATTACTTCCACTGTCATTTGTCCTGTACATTTAATAAAACAGGAAAGGATGATAACAGTTCACTGAGGACCTTAAAGTTTTAAATAATTAACGTTATCAAACTTCTGAACTCATCAAGAAGGAAAAAGGTCGATCAATCAGAATGACACAGTATTACACTCCCAGTACATTGTGAAGCCTGTTTTTTCCTTAGAGGCAGGTTACAGCTACTTGTTATTGGAAAAGTATATTATTGTTAGAGGACCTTACTGGAAATGCTCCCCCGTTTCTCCCCCATACAATGTTTTAAATGTACAGCTAAAAGGTTTACACTGGAATAATTACATTTTTTTCACTGTATCAGCCATACTACTTTCGTTCAAATGATTAAAAAAAGGATAGTTGGTCTACACATAAGTTCATCTGCATTTTTATAGCCGGTTTGTGCTTTGCTTTATTATAATATTATGTTACACACCAAAAAAATACATGTAAATAGCAAGAGAAAAAAATACAAAACCCAATGAAACAGTAAATGCAGTTTTGTTAGCTGTGTTTATTTATAATCCTTGAAAAAATACCTCACCGGATTTTGTGTATGCAGTTTCATATTCTGGGCACTATACTTCCTTAGTTCATCACCCAGATGGTAACTAACGCACATACTTTTATGCATTCATATATTATTTAACCATAATTTTTCAAGGAAAACATTTGTGTCAATTGTGCTGCTTTTTCTTTATTAAGACTATAAACATGAATTATTCTTAATAAAGCTGGATGATCCATTCTAACTGCTTTTCCAGAAGACGATTTGAATGTTATTCAGAGATTCAAGAGAAAAAGAGGAAAAAAATGAATAGAAAGTTCCTGAATTAAAATTTAAAGAAAACTAACATAGTTATTTTTATATTGTATTTTTAGATTTCTGTAGCTTTTTATAAAGTGTTCTCATGATCTTCTATGATAAAAGCATTAAATTAAAGGGAAGGAGAATAGGAATATAGGACATAAAAAGAGGACAAGCTAGGAAAAATATTTATCTTTCTATTTTTGTTTGGATTTTTTTAAACGGTTATTCTGTTTCTTCTTTATTTTTCTCCCCTAATAGCCCTATACTCAATGCAACCATTCCATTAAAATAGAAAAGCTCAATAATTTAATTATAGTGAGACTGTTTCCATATGTACACTGCATAAAATACTCCTAATGATACTGAAAATCATCATATATGCGTATTCTTGAATCTCAAATTATTATATAAATTCCAGTCCAAAGGTATAAAAATGGTAACAATTAGGATTTTTGTTTTATTTATAAATTTAATCAGTGGATGGTGCACAACTACATGTAGCAGCTGAAAGTAACATTAACATTTATTATTTTGGAATGGATATGAGTCACCCATCTTTAAGTCAGATATTTTTGTATAGAAAATAATTCTTCCACTATATTCGCTGAAGTCATAAAAGGAATCAGACATATCTGATGCAAGAACATTAGTCCACTTTATTCTGGCTTTACAGTGCGAATTGGGGTAGCTGAGGAACATCAGGTGTTCAGTAACAGACAAA
Source organism: Coracopsis vasa (assembly GCA_026283785.1). Classification (NCBI taxonomy): domain Eukaryota; kingdom Metazoa; phylum Chordata; class Aves; order Psittaciformes; family Psittacidae; genus Coracopsis; species Coracopsis vasa. The sequence continues at coordinate 31,706 of JANHGB010008723.1, forward strand.
GTAAGATTATGTAACTCACTGTGCTGGTTTTGGATGGGGTAGAGGTAATTTTCTTCAAAATAGCTAGCATGAGGCTATGTTTTGGATTTGTGCTGGGAACAGTGTTGATATCACAGGGATATTTTAACTATTGCTGAGCAGTGCTTGCGCAGCATCAGGGCATTTTCAGCTACTCACCCCACCCCATCAACAAGTAGCCTGCGGGATGCACAAAAGTTTGGGAGGGACACAGCCTGGACAGCTGATCCCAGCTGATCAAAGAAATATCCCATACCATATGACGTCATGCTCAACATATAAAGCTGGGGGAAAAAGAAGCAAGGGGAAAAAGTTCACAGTTAAGGCATTTTGTCTTCCCAAGTAAAGATTGCGAGTGTTGGAGCCCAGCTTTCCTGGAGATAGCTGACAGGAGTAGCAAATTCCTTATTTTGCTTTGCTTGCATCCACGGCTTTTGCTTTAACTATTAAACTGTCTTTAATTCAATGCATTTTTACTCTTCCGATTTTCTCTCCCATTCTACTGGGGGGATTGAGAGAGTGGCTGTGTGGTTCTTAGCTGTCAGCTGGGGTTAAACCAAAGCACCCAGGGAGCAAGAAGTTTCCAACTGCTTTTGATGCTTTAAAACAAGACCTGTAATTACTTTTTGTTGATGTATCTACTGGATCTAATTTATGGTAGTGTAGTTGATGGTTATTTGCAAACAACCATTATCTTCTATCAAAGTATATTAATATCGAAAAGGTGAATAATTTCCAAGTACAATGCTTAATGTGGGAGGTGATCTAGAGAAAAAGAAATCTCAAAACAAATAGGACATTTTTTCACATATTTGTTAAACATATGCTTTGTAGCTATGCTATCATGCCTTAGAGACCCATCAGTCACTTAGAAGTTCATTATCTTCAGATACAAACAACTGGAAAGTGGCTGATAAACAAAATCATTAGCCCAATTTTTCCATTTACTTTGAGGATTCAGAAACAGGTGCTGCAAAACAAACCCCCATTAAACAGCTGTTTGTTTCATTTCCAGTAGCAGTATAAACCACACTCCTTCATCTCAGAATTGAGTATGTCACTGTTACACAATTTAGTATAATTTAGTGTGTAAGTGGCCATCTCCTTTCAAAAACTTCATTCTGAACTGCAATGTGAACATGACAACTAAGAGCCCGGTCAGATTCTAATGTCTTTGCACAGTGTGTTGTTTACAATTTCCAAGTGGTATCCAGTAATATAAGTGTAGTTGCTTCATCTATTTTGTTGAAAGTCAGAACTAAGGCATATTTTCATATTCTTTCTGTTGCTTCTGTTGATTATATTTTTTCATCTTCTATAACGTATGCTATAGAATGTAAAAGAGATGTTCCAGAAATCCAGTCTATAGCATGTTAATGAAAGATGATAGTCTACATTTAGTTTGAGGCAGGCCTCCATTATTTCTCAAATATGTGGTTTTTCACTTCTGCTTAAAACATTTTATTGTAACAATGCCTCTAGTGGCAAAATCACCTCAACAATCATCTAATTTCTACAACCTAATAGAATTTTCACTAGAAGATCATTTTATATAACTATTCAAAAGATCTGGGAACAAACTTAATAAAGATTATATCTAAAGAGGAAAAAAAAAAAAAAAAAGTAAAAAGCTTGCTATTCCTTAGCTCAATAAATGACTTATAACAATTTGAAATTATTTTTTAGACTGGTCTGTAGATGCAGGCAACTACCACTCTACCACTTTACTCACATTTTAAGGTTTGAATCAAAGGAATTTGTTATGTTGGAAGGAATTCATTCAGCAAAATTAAGAAGACTCTGTTTTTGAGGTTACAAATAAGACTACACTATCCTCCCACAGTTTTCTCAGGAAAAATTCATACATCTTGGAGGTAAGCAGTTTCTTTTTAAAAATAACACTATTTCATAAATGTATGTTTTATATATTGTCTGACACACAAAAGAATGTGAAAATAAAACATAATTAAAAATAATTCAATAAAACATAATTAGAATATGACTGGGCCCTGTATCTTCATTTTACTTTTCTGATCTCTTTGTCTTCATTAAGTTATTTTATTGCCTAGTAAGTCGTAAAATAAGCAAGGACTTCCTCTCACTAACTCCCTGCTTTCCTACTGATAAAGTAGCAAAGTCTCCATGATCCTTGTAGTTACTGTTGTCATATGAAGATAAATGTATTTTTCATGATTCATTGAGAACTGCTGATGTAGGAAGTTACACAGTGGCTTTTCAGAAGAAAATATAAAATGGGTGAGAATCAGTAGTTTGTGCCAACTCTTACTAATACAGGTAATGTCCCGGTGCCTAAGGCCTCCTGCCTATGGTAGACAATATCATTATATATCTGCAGATGCGGGCTGCTTACAATTGCTTTTTGTTTCACTAAATGCTGAAAGTGAAAAAAGTTACAATATCCTCTGAAAGAAAGAATTGATCTATATACAAAATATAAATTGTTCTATATACAAAATATAAATATGAAGCCCACATTTAATCTGACCAGAAGTAAATATTACACTAGATAGATGAAAGATAATTTACACTCCAAAATTAATCTCATGCTAACACACTACATCTGGGGCACATTGCTATGATGATGAATTTCAATAGCTCTTCTACCCTGAAGTTTCTTGTTTCCTCTAAACATATACTGACAATAGCTAGAATGAAACCAACAACATAATAATGGCCAAAATATTTTTTTTCTTCTTTCATAGCTTTCAGTCTTATTGGATGCATCACACTCAGAAACTTGCTACGGGCAAAAGTGAACCAAATGTATATGAAGCTGAGAATTTTTTATTAGTCCAAAATACAGTAAACAGATATTGCTGGCTCAGTTAGTAACACTAACACTCATGGTGCAAGTTAGTACACACAAGTCTCAAGAATACAAGGGTTAAAACTGTTGCACCAAAACCAAAGCAAACTTCACTTCCTTGCATCTACTAATTTTCCCAGACATGACACCCTGTGATGGTCAAGAGACCCTTTTTGTGTGCATCTCAAAACAACTCAAACGATAGGAGGAACTCACCGCGTGCTCCCGCCTGGGGAGACAGCCAGAGCCTGGGACAAAACAGAATCCTGCTCACCAAGGGGGGAATGGTTTCCTCTGTTGTCCACCCGGAGGATGCCAAGATCAACTGCCCCGGCAACAAAGTGCCTGGAGACAGTGGCACGGACACTGCGCTACCTGCCAGGCGCTGAGCTAACTGTGTCTGGGACTCACTGGATCCCCCAGCCACCAGCCAAAAAGTTCCAGAACAGCTCATGACATATGTGCAGGCATGGAAACGAGTCTCACCTCGGGGAGGGTTCCAAGAGAGACTGACCCTATGAAAAGGTAAAACAGCCCCACAGGTGCGTGCTGTGTCCCTCCATCTTGGGTTACAAGGGCTGGAACAGAAACTATTTCCAGTTGCTGACTGAGAAAATGTTGCTGGATCTACAGGGTGGTAAGCCTATTTCTGCTTTTTCTTCCTTTATCCTTTTTTCTTGGTGTCTTTTATAGTAACAAAAATGTGCGAAGACTTTTGTTTCTCTTGAGGTAACTTTAGGGGAGTTATTGATAAAATTATTTGTGGGTTCTCCCCTCTCTCCCCTTCCATCTGTGGAGGGTTTCATTTGTGAACTGCACAGGGTTTGTTGTAAGTAATCACCTCTCCTCTGACCCACCTAGCCAGACAGGACGAACTCCTTAAGCCCAGGCACACCCAAGGCTCTGGTTTGTCAGACAGTGACTGCAGTGGGGAGGGAAAGGTGTCGCCCCTTTGTTACCCCCAGAACTGAAGCTGGAACAGGGGAGGCAACAGTCACAGGCCCTGCTGCAGGTTTTATACGAACAGCATCTAGCTCAGACCCGGTGGGACAGAGCCCCTGCACTGCCAGGTCAGTATGCATCTGGGGACCTCCTAAGAGCGAAATCAGATTTACTGTATTGGTTCATTATGAAATAAAAGATAAACTGCTATCTGACTTGTGCCTTTCTTCTACAAAACAAAACCAGTACCTCTAATAATTATAAATTGTAATTTCATTTTGTCCTAGTCTTGCTTCCTGCCAGACTTCCCATCATTCAGTAAAGACCCCACAAAAGACTGTTAGTACAAAATGTACCTTGATCAGTTTTGCCTGGTTCTGACAGTTAGGACAGAACATATGTTACCTTCTCCCATGCTCCTCATAGCACTAATAGCTTGTGTAAGTTTATGGGATCATTCCCAATAAACACCAGTCATCGGCATTCAGCCTGTTGATGGTAGTTGTGGTTTATGCAACAGGTTTTACATCAGTGTGGTGGAAGTGAGTACTAGTTACCTCTGCATTGTTATTAGATCTGGTGTACAGACATGCAAAATACAGAGGGGAAGAAAAAAACCAGAAAAATTTCACTCCCTTGTACAGAAAAGACCAGCCCTTTCTTAACCCACAGTTCCATTTTTATATGCCTGATGTACAGAAGGGAAAAAAGATAATTATAACTCCATTCTGATTTTCTAATTAGAGAAAACCCTCTTTATTTCACCAGTATTATAGGGTTCCAAACCATCTGCGTTTTAGGTTGCTATACTGTATCATTCCTATATATGGCATACAAAGTAAACAGATTCTCTATAATTTCTTATATAAATGCCTGAAAATATCTATTTTCAAACATCATAAGTATCTTAGTGACTACTGATATCCCCAAAGTTTCAGCTGTCTTCAGTAGTTGAAAGTCAGTGATGTTTTCATAATCCCTTTCCTATGGCGTTATACTGAATGCTGGTAAGAAACTGTTCTCTGCATTCTTCAAGAAGAGGCTCAGTCTTCTGCACTGCAGCTTACAAGTATTAGCAGCAGCATACTCACCCTGTCTAATGACAAGTGTCTCTCATTTATTCCCCCCACAGGGCTGGCAATGGTAGTTGACATAAATAGGAATTGCCTCTACTTTAAATGTCAGCTGAAGGGGGGTCTAGAAAAGCATACCTATCCATTACTGTGCTAAGAATATCAACAAACCCCACATATCTAATGCTGAAAAAAGACTCATTTTTAATTATTGCCTCATGAAAGCAATTAGAATGTCTACTGGGGGAAATGTAGAAAAGCCGGGGTTTGTTGTTTTCATTTTTCATGTATTTATTCTTTGTAGCATGATTATGCAAAACATCTGTTGCGTTGTAGGACAGATCAGAAAGGAACGAATAGCATGAGAGAAGGAAATACGTAACACTTTAATTTATATATTTTTAGGTTTACTTATTTTAAAAATCCCTTTCAAAAAGCTCATATCCATAGTATTTTCGACAATGATCTCTTAACTTTCAAATTATAGTTAATCAGCAGCAAAAGAAGTGATGTAAATTTAATGAATGCTATCTTAGCCTACAAATTAAAGAAGCAGAAAAAAACCTCTTCAGTCGCTTTTGCCTGGGACATAGCTTATAGTCCCTGAATATCTCTGAATTGGGATTTACAGCTTGACAACTAATATGGGATGGATCTCTTTAGATATAGATCACCACTAGCTAAGGATCATTTCTGTAGTAAGAAAACGCTATTGACCTGTTCAGCTTATTTCTATGTTACACAACTTCTTCTTCGAAGAAGCTGATTATTCATGTTAGTGTAAAAATGCATGTTGGCACTTGGAAATAATTGCAAAGGGGGGGGAAAAAAAGGCTTTTCATGGTTCTTTAATTCCTTGTAAAACTACAATATTAAACTCTAACATTTACAGGTTAGGAACTTTTGGCCTGATTCTCTAGTCTATTACACATCCAAACATCTCAAAGAAGGGAAAAATAAATAGAAAATACTACTGTATTGATTTTTGTAGTCTTTTATATTTACTTAGAGCCTATGGAAGTGCCTTTATAAAATGAAGCAAATAGGAAATCAAGCCCTTGGTTTCCTGTCTTCTTCACAGTTCCTAAAATATTTCTTCTTTGGAGAGCATTGGCCTAGAACTTTTTGTGCTTTTATGAATGCATTATCAAGAAGCAGACAATACAGCTCCATACTACAGAATTATCACTTTCAGTTCTCATTATCTCGGACACTGTCTTTGGAACTTTTGAAAAATGTAATGCATTTAATGGAAGACATATAAAATATGTCATTTAAGAAAATTCAAGGAAAATGGTAAGCACTGGTTTCTGTCTATTAAATGAAAAAGATATAGGAGATAAATCAGTAGAACACAATGTATTTGGGTGTGTATAAAGTAAGTGTTTGGGAAAGCCTATTTAGAGAACTGTTGAGATGAATTTACACAATGGTGCTGTTAGAGAATTACAAAGTGTACAAAATTTTCAAAGCATTATGAAATACAGATTTTGGTTCTAAACACCTGGGCTCCTTTCTAGTATCTTCTGATTACACCAACAGCTTTGTGCAAAAATATTGATTTTTTTTTTTTTTTTTTTTCGGGGGGAGAGATGTTAATTTGCAAAATCAGAACAGGTGGCATGACTGGAATTATCCATTGAAAACTACGGCTTTTCAGATTTTACTTTGGCAGTTTTAACATATCTAATGAATCAATGGATTCATATGTATGCAAAGATATGTTAATTGGAAAACTCAAATTTTTCCTTGCAGATTCTAACTGAACACTTACCTAAAACAACACAAAAAATAACCAAATAACATTGGTTTTACCTGCTTTCACAACTAATTCAAAATAGAATCACTACCTTTCTAAATAAATAAAGGAAAAGAATTTAGCAGAAAACAATGATAAATCACAGCTCAGAATTAGTAATTACACTGAACTGAGCAGAAAATTATAATTAAATTTGATACATCAGAAACATTTTCTTACCAAAAAAATTTACTAACTTACACATTGTGTGCTTGAAAGAGGTATAAGAATTCTAAGCAGCCATGCCATTTACTTTTAATACCAGTTATCTTCCAAAATGGTCTGCTTGCTTTTGTTCTAATGTCCCTTCCAGGTGGACAGACAATTTTTTCCCATTTTATTAGCAAAATTTGTCATCAGAAGAGGCTCACAGTGTGAACACCTATCTGTGTATATGAGTGTATCATGCATGTGAAAAGAATAAAGTTGTGTAAGCAAAATTAAGCATTTAGTCTAGAACCTTTTGCATCAACAGCTCAATCTCCAGCCGATTCAACTACAGCTAAAGAAATGAATACACAAAATAATGGTAAGTATAATCACAGGGTTGGATCAAAGAATAATTGAGTTTGGATGGGACCTCAGGAGGTCTCTACTCTTAACCTCCTGCTCAAAGCAGGGTCAGCTGTTTGTTCAGATCAGGTTGCTCAAGGTTGAGTCTTGAAAACCAGGGGTGGAGACTGCACAGCCTCTATAGTCAATCTTCTCCATTCTAAGCTGTCTTTATGGGGAAAATGCTTTTCTTTAGATCTAACCTGAATCTCTCTTCTCAGGTTATGCCTAGTGTCTGTTATCTTCCTACCGAGTACCACATGAAAAGCCTGGCTTTGTCTTCCTGATAATTGTCAGAACCGGCTCTTTTGCATGTTAAATCCTAGAATGGTTTGGGTTGGAAGGGACCTTAAAGATCATCTGGTTCAAACCCCCCTGCCCTTGGCAGGAACATCTTCTACTAGACCAGGTTGCTCAAAGCCCTGTCCAACCTGGCTTTGCTATATGTAAATTCAATCTCAGTAGAGTGGCTATAACAAGCATACTTAGTTCATTATACATACACATATGGCATGTGTATAGGCATAAGCTCATATAAAGTCTGTATCCCTCTTGCATACTAATTTAAAGATTTATTTTCTCAGCTAATAAACAAGCAACAAATAGAATTGAGCCATCCTTCCAGTAGTATTTGTATACTGGTGTAAAAAACCCCAAAGAAAACACACACCCTCTCCATCCCCCCAAAAAAGAAACAAGCCTTGAAAGATTATCCAGTCTCTTAAACTATTGGGTTAAAGGGCTAATTCTACTGGATTTGGAGACTAAAAAAACCACTACCTAAAAAGTGTAAGAAAATTTGGAAGTGTTCACCGAGGCATAAAACCCATTTCTAATGGCATTTAAAATGAGTCCATTTCTTTGTAGCAACAGTAAGTCTGCTTCACAGCCCTGTGACGGGAATTGTGGTACACGTGTGATGGGAGTCTTTCATAGCATTACAGCTTTTATGTTTACAGTGTAAACATCTACATAGAGCAAATATTTCTATTGACATTTATAAAGAAGTAGATATCTTCAAGGCATGAACCCCAGCTAAGGAGTATATAGCCTATGTAGGATGGCAGTAACACATCTCATCTGTATGTATGAACAGGAGGCTACGACATGGTATATGCAACCAGAGGCAAATTTTATTCTTGGAAATAAGCTCTAAACAGGGAAGCATTCTATGTTAATTTTGAAAGTAAATTGGATAAAGGTCTGGAATGTGTGACATACAATAAAGTTGGCCATTTATATGATTTAATTTTCTTATGAAACATAATTATTTATTACTTAATGTTGGATGATGTTAACAAGACACCTGAATATAATTACGTAGTCCATAAAAACTTGGCAGGATTTCTATTTCTGTAAGTTAGTAGTGATTTTATATTTCCTTTTTTCCTACTGGAACCTCACATGCATAAATCACAGGACTGATAGTGCATGCTCTTTTGTGTCAGACAAAGCATGATTTCCACACATAGGGTTTTGTTAAAAAAAACCCAGCTTTACATCCTTTATGTAATCCTCAAATTATTCTTGAGTGAATTGTAACTTCTCACCATTGTACAATTTCTCTTCAGCCCTTTATATTTCTCTTAACCAACTATGAATTTATGCAATAATCATTCCTTATTGTTAATTCCCTTTAATGACACAATTTTTCTTTTTTAATCTAATTATTGAATATTGATTGATCAATATTAAAATTTACTTCAAGAACATTAATAGATTTATGAAGCATGACTTTCCTTCACCAAAGATGTATTGATCTTTGCATTATATCATGTTTATTTATGCATTTACCAATACTATTATTACAGCATCTGTTATGCTGCCTTGAAGTAGAGTTACATTTATTCATCTGCACTTCCTAGAATCATTGCTAGAGGCCTCAAGTTCAACTTGAGACTATTGCACAATTTATCTACAAAAAAATTCTTGGTCTGGAATTTTCTGTGGCTAAGATGAATGTTACTGTCAAAAATAAAATGACTTTATTCTGAAATAGCCTTATGTTCTCAACATATTCCTGTTAGGCTCATGCCAAGGTATAACCCGATCTTGCAGCTAAACCCCACAGAGGGATGGGAGAGAGAATCAGAAGAGTAAAAGAAGTAAACCTGTGGTTTGAGATCAAGCCAATTGAACAGGGAAAGCAAAAGCAGCACAATGCAAGCAGCAAAATAAGGAATTAATTCACAACTTACAATCAGCAGGCAGACACTTAGCCATTTCCAGGAAAGCTCTATCACGTGTACCAGTGTCTTGGGAAGACAAATACTGTAACTCCAAATGTTCCACCCCCATCACCCTTCTTTCTCTGAGCCTTTATTGCTGACCATGTCATATGGCATGGAATACCCCCTTGGTCAGTTTGGGTCAGCTGTCCCTGCTGTGTCCCCTCCCACCTCTTTCCCACCCCTAGCCTACTTGCTGGTAGGACAGTGTGAGAAGCAGAAAAGGCCTTGATGCTGTGTAAGGACAGTTCAATAACACCCCTGTGTTATCACAAACACAAAACACAGCATGATACAAGCTACCATGAAGAAAACAGTAACTCTCCGATCTAAACCCACTGCTTTAAATAGGCTTTGAATATTTATCAGACCTCCTAACAAAACTGCATGGTCCCTGCTTTGAAATGGTTGCCTGGGTTGGCCTATCTAATGACATGCATAGCATTCTGGAGTTTGTTATTTGTTACTGTATCTAAGGGTATGTGGAATAAGAGTGTTTGCTCCTTTAAGGCTGTCCGGTCAAGGACCTTTTTCCATGTAGGGAAAGGAATGGAAAATGAGAAAGAGAAGAAGCCATAGAGGGGGACATACAGGGACATAAACCTAACCAACAACTAGAAAGGGAGGTGGTGGTGAGAACCAGACAGATTGATGTGGGTATGTGAGAGTGAGAATGTTTATTCTAGCTAAGTTATCTGATTGGGAGTCTTTTCAGTTGAGGAACTAACGGAAAAAAAGTGAAAATGGAAACAGACATGACAAAATAAACATGGAGATAAAGACAGGAAAGAAACCCTTGCCAGTTACCCTAATTAATGGGCTACCAAGGAACTAAAGGTGCCACTTCCAGGAAGACCAACTTTCATACTGGTTAGGCTGGGGCAACAGGCAAGTGTCCACACCAGTATGCTTGGGGAGACTTTTAGTGCTGTTTTTGCTAGGAGGTACAGAGATGGACTGGCTGGTGGTTTGGGGAAATGTAGGCCAGGTGACAGTGGCTGGGGTCTGGGCAGGGGTGCTAGTGCACATGGGGGCAGTGCTCAAGGGTGGCAGAAGAAGAAACTTAAATCTTTGTCCAAGCCTTGGAAAATTATCCAGTCTCATTAAACTATTGGGTTAAAGGGCTAATTCTACTGGATTTGGAGACTAAGAAAAAAAACCCCAAACATGTATGTGCTAAAACTGTACAGGAGATACAGCCTGAACTTTAGAATATTTCAGACTATGGAAATTAATTTTTCAGCAAATTACCTGTTTTTCCAGATGCCTCATCCCTATTCGGCTTCAACTGTGGTTCAGTAGTTTTGATTTTCTTAATGATTTATTTTAAACTAACTTTTTGTTTTATTATTTCTCTCTTAGGCTTTTGCATATGATATAGAAGGTGACACTAATTTTGCAAAATTTGGTGTGTTCCAATGCTAAGTGTTAAATAGAAGTCTTCAAAGGAATTACTTTTTAATGGATGATTTTCTGATTGTAGGGGTTTATTTTCAGTATCTTTACAGTATGATGAACTTAAGCTGTATGTGGCGTACTATATGTGGCATACAAAGAACTGCTTTGGTAGATGAGTACTCTCAGTCCTGAGTACTTATACTACTCTGAGGTTCCTGTAGGCATTGCGATGTAAAAAGTGTACAAAGTGTAGGATTCTTCCAAAGCCAAGAACCATCACAGTGACTTTTAGCCTGGGTGTTCATTTTTTAATGATATGCTGCATATCTTTGCCAGTAACTTCTGTATTTCACACTTAATTTCCTTCACAACCCTCAGATGAATAATATCCGGTTTCAGTGATTTACTACACATAAGTTTTTAAAGTTGCTCTATAACTTCCTCCATGGAGGCTATAATTTTGTTAAAGCCATAGTATAATTTCTAATGAAAAGTGCCCTTGGAAGAGTAATCTCCCTGTAGCCCTTGATAGTCAAGACAGATGCAAAAAATTAATTTAACTCTTCTTTTATTTTACCATCCTCTCTAATTGCTCCCCTCATTCCTTATTCCGATGCACCCTGTATAAGGTATCTTCTGCCTTTTTATGTGCTGCATAAAGTTTTATTGTTTATACTGATATACCTACCAGTGCACTGTGAAAAGTGCATGCTATAGAGAAAGTACAGAACAGTCTTGATGTTACTCAGTGTACTACCTGTTGTGCCTTCTCAGTGACCTTGCATTTTGAGTTGTCGCTTATATCCTTCCAAGGAGGCTAAACCACTATGAAATAATAAAGGTAACATTTTATAACCTATTCTGTGGAGGTAAATGTGTGGAGCAAAACAGACGACCTGTTGCTGATGAACAAAAAACCTTGCGGATGTAAATGTAGGCAAGCTTGACCACCAAGGATCCTTGTGTGAGTGGGAGAAATACACTTTAGAGTTCTTTTTTTCACAAAGTCCTTTCTAGCTGACTGCTAAAGGCACCTTCTTCAAAGTTTATTCAGTGGAGACATGATAAAACTTTCTTAATGCTTTCTTTCTGGCTTCTTATAAAGTGCCTTCTTAAAGGGTACAGCAAGGTGAAGGGAAGAGTGGAGGCTGATGAAAGGTGAATGCTGAAGTAACTAATATTCAGTCCCCTCATTCTATGGTCATGACTTTCATCCCTGGGCTGCTGTCTCACTATGAAATGTGAGATATTTCGAAGTCAGAAGAAACCTGTCTCTTCACTTGCAATGAGGCCTTATAGGGAGGACAGCAGGTGGAAACCTTGGCACTGTAAATATGTCTGCCCTCAGCACGGAGAGGCTCCGTCTGGGTGCTGCTGGTTCAGCCCCTGCACCGGGCCCAGTGACTAATGCCTCCCCTGCTCCAGCTTCAGCTCTGGGGGTGACCCTGCTGGGGAGGAGGTGACACCTGCTGCCTGTCACTGCCTGGCAAAACACAGCCCTTTGTGTGCCTGAGGCTGGCAGGGCTGGTGATCACTGCCAAGCTGTGGCTGGCAGCCTGGGAGAAGGAAAGGGGTCTGTGACAGAGAGATGTGCAAATATAGGGACAGATGGACCCCAGAGACACCCTGACAAAGGCCTCAGGATACAACAGTTCCTCCCATTTTGTTATTGAGGTTTTCCTGTGGTAGACAGTTGGGAGTCTTCCACTTGTTAACCTGATCTGCTTTCTTTTGTCTGTAACTGAATGTGACTGGTCTGCTCTGTCTTTTCTTTGCTTGAATGTGGATCTGATGTTAGAGAAAAGGTCTGTGCATTTTGCAGGATGGGGAGGACAGCCTGGTGATACACCTACACTGCAGACTGAGAGGCTGAGAATAGTTCTGGAAACTATCTCTATGAATGGTATGACTTCAACACTGATATAAAAACCAGTGTTATGTGATGGTTGCTTTATGCGGAGAAGCTGTGATCACTCTAAGGGAATCTGCTTTTAATCTGGAAGCAATAGATATAGTAAATTAATTTCTGCTGGCTTCGTAGCTCTTTTCTTATTCATCTCCTTCCTCAGAAAGCTATGTTAATTACTGTGTATGAAAATAAGGAATGGATAGGCTCATGACACTGAAAAATTAATTTCATAGATTGCTGTGAAATCCTGTTGAAGATGTGAAGTTAATTGAAGTATGTTACCAGGTTCAAGCTATAAAGAAATAAGGAATTTTGAAAGAGAAGAACTGGGCAAAGATTGAGTCTCATAGATATATCTATAGCTTTTAAATTAGGTATATAGACCAGACGAAAAATGCTTAAGATAAGTCCTTTAGATGCATGCTTCAGAACATACCTGGACAAGGTCCTGAGCAGTCTGATCCAAATTGATCCTGCTGTCAGTGTGGGATTGGACCAAATAAGCACTAGCAGTCTCTTCTAGCCTAATTTTCTTGGTTTACACTGATACTTAAAAATTATTTTTCTCTTTGCCTCTAAATGATATTTAGAGAAAACACAGATAGGACACTACTGAGTCATGAAGTAAATTCCCTCCTGCTAGAAACAAATATTGCTGCTGGCTTTATTGATACTCCTCTGGAAAATGAAAGGGAAGGCTGTTCCTGAACAAGATTTTGCTGTGGTAGAACTTTTCAAATAATAATAAAAAGTCATCGATCGCCCATAAAAATAATCCCTCTAGTAGTGTTTTTGGTCAAGGTCCTTTATTATAGGCCTATTTAACCCTATTTTATAACTGGTGAGCTGAACATTTTTCTATAAATAATTCTGTAATCTTTATTATAAACCTAAATTAATCACTGCAAATTCCTTCCTTGACCTGAGGTTTGAACAGACTCATTTGAATTCCCACAATGATTACTGTAATAGTAAGAGAAACACAATTTCATTAATAAGTAGAAAACATTAAATAAAATGCAATCTGGAACTTCTGAAGACATTGAGAAGAAGAATCAGCTGTATACACTGAAATTATTGATTGTCATTATTAAGTTTGTAAGTAAGTTGAATTCAAAAAAGGGTTTTGGCAGTCTGATGATTGTTAAGCACAGAATCTACCATGTGTAATGGCCTTAGTGTTTTCTTTAATGTCAGAGTTAACTATAGTGCTATATACATGGTACAATATGGTGGCAGTCCAGTGCCAAAAAGACAATGGGGCTTTCCTCTGAATGACAAAAAATCCAAAGTCTTATGTCATGTCAGATGGTGTAACACAGAACAGAAGAGTCAAAAGGCAGCACAAGGTTTTTGACACTGTGTTGCTGCTAGTTTAATGCATGTACATCTATTAAAATTAAACCCAAAATATATAAGGAGAAATGGATTTTAATAGCACAGAATAACTTTAATGTAGGTATTCTAGAATGCAACAAAATGAACAGTAAGGATATTTTAGGTTTCTTCTGAACAGAAGGTAAATGTGTCAGCAAACATGTGACTTGGAGAAACAGGAAAAAGTGTTGGAGGAGGAGGGAAAGCCCATATCCTGCTTCTTCCAAATGTTAAATATTTCTTTATTAAAAAAAAAATAAATCACAAGAGCAGTAGCAATAGAATAGATGACAAAATATGATAGCTCTAAGTTCTACACTGGAAAAGATCCTCAGAAAATATTATTCTGTGTCAATTCTCAGAGTTGATATGTTATGTAAATGCCCCAAACTCAACATTTGCTCAAGATTTCCAAAGAAAAAGGGACTTCACAGAAAATATCCTACTCCAAGAGACATTTGATGTAAGAGTTAGTAACTACTATTCTCAGCTGTATGGGCACATAAAAAGTTTCCCTTTGGCAATAGAAAAAGAGGAAGTGTCACAAAAATTGTAATGCTATAAAAAAATAGTTATTTGTTGTGTCACTGGGATCAGTATAGTAGCAGTACTAGTCAGTATTCATTCCTTACTAGCACTGACATAAAGAAATGTAGGAAAATTGGCCTTGCTGGATGGGAAGTCCCAGGGCGTAGTGGAAAAGCTTTAAGTTCTGCAGTAAAGAAGATTCAGGTAATGTTGCTTCCATAATCAAAAGAAGCACTGGTGAGTTATCCACTGAGTCTGATAAACTTGGGGGGGGGGGTGAGGTGGGAGGGAAGTCTATTTAGATTTACAACCATCTGTAAAGGAAAAAAAATCTGAAGTGGTAAATTATTTTGTATTAGACTTCCACATGCATCTGTTAAGACTGTCTGAGCATGTCATGTACAAAGGCACATGCACTTTGGGAAACAAAAACCTTGACTATAATAATAGCTCACTATACTCATGTCAAACATTTATGTTTGGATCTTACCCATATGGTTTCAGACTAGAATAAAATGTTATGCCTAAGTTATTGTAGATCCAGTTTCTTGAGATTTATATATATTCTGGCAAACGCTTATTCATAGTAGTGCTTGTGGGGGCTGATTTAATACATATTTTACAACAAAGTTTAAATATCCCTTCGGGTAAAATGAAAGACATAGATTAAAACAAAATCATTGAACTCATTGCCCTTAACTTATCCTTTTATGTACAAAGGGGAATATAAAGGTCTGTATTGAATGTAAATGTGAAAAATCCACATTTTAAAATCTTTGCCTTCTAAACCTTAAGTCCATAATGTCTAACTTTTCAAATCTCAGTTTCATTAAGTCAATTCTCAGTTAGTAAGACAAAAAGGCATTCAGTTTCTGTCTTGCAGTGTGTTTTCCAGCCTGTCATTTCAAGAGTTACAGAATTTAGATGGATTACAGCATTTATTGCTATGTCTGATACTTTCTTCTGGGATTGAACATTTTAAATATTAATTAGTAGCTATTTCCTTCAGTGTCCAACTTAGTACTGGACCTAACATAACAAATTGTAACAAGGGAGTATGATAGTTTATTTTTATAGTGCAGTTGGCTAAGAAATGTTGGAACAGGTAGAATACAGAGGAAAAGGGAACACTGTTTTAAGCAATAGCACTTATCTTGAGCATTCAAACAGTTAAAAAAGCAAATAAATTCAAATTTTGAAATTTATTTTCAAATTTAAAATTTATTTGAAATTTATATTTCAAATAAACAGAATACCAGATGTTCTTATTTTCCCATTTTGTATCTTTTCATATGCTTCTGTTGGTGAGGGTATTGTTGGGGCAAAACAGATCCCTGTATAACTTTGGACAACTCTGTCTGAAATTCAGGTAGATTTTTATAATATATATATATATTTACAGTGAAGATAACTTTTGGTTCCACTCAACTCAGAGACCTGCATCTGGGCCCACTACAGTTATTTTTATAAAAACCAACAAAATCATGACAATTAATATCTTTTATTTCAGGCATTGAGTTTTAGTGTTTTTAAAGCAGGTGGAAATGCTTCTCTTTATCCAGCTCTCCTCCTTTCTTTCCACCACCGCCCTCCCCCTGTCTGTGTTCACTGGCGACAGGGAACATACAATACCTAAGCTTTTAACTTTGGCAGCTAAACGGAGTGCTTAAAGTTGGATAGGGAATAACTTTTACTACCTTGAAAATAGTTATTCTAACAAAAAGCTATGTTAAGAAAAGCATTCAGTTTCTATTCTACAAAAATAATAGTGTGTGCAGTGTAGACCAACGCACTGTTACCTCAGTGGCAGTAACAGTCATCATGAAAACATTCTTACATTTGCGAGAGTTTTGTAGAGTTTAAGTAGATAATAAATCTATTAAATATCCTGAATTACATTAGGAATCAAGCTCATTAAAACTACTCACAAATAATATTAGTCTTTCTGTCAGTCATTGACTGTGTTATTTTTAAAATACATTTTCATTATTAATTATGTTTAAGAAGAAAATATTTGATGGTTTTGTAGACTCATTATGACATAAGGCATCTAGGATGCTTTGGTAAGCACATTCTGTGAGAATTTATTCCAGCCACTTCTTAATGTTTTTCTGCACAAAGCTATAATCTGCTGAGTTGCTTTTTTAATTAAAAGCCGTAGACAGAAAGTAAAATTTGATACTAGACTTCAGGATTATGTTGCATTCTAATTAGCTAGAAAATTAATACCATTTTTCATGGTGGAAAAAGACAAAGGGAGAAACTTTCAGTTTGAAATAAAGCTGATTCATTTCAAGTTTGACTAATACAGTTAGATGTTCTTTATATGAATTTCATCTAATTAGTTCAGAGTAAGATTGTAGTAAAACTATAATAACATGACTTTTTGTAAACTTGGTAAATCATAGCTTGTTTCTTGTGGCATGATTTAGATGAAACGAATCTTAATTCTTTGTTATGCTCAAGAAGAGGTTCTGTAAGTAAGGATGAAAGCATACATACACCTTTTTCTTATTCAGCAGGACAAATAAAAAACTTTAAAAAATATTTTAAACAAACAATGATTCAGATCTGGCAAAAAGGGATATTATCAGTGGGGTTCTTCAGGGTTCCATGTTGGAACTTCGTTTTATTTATACATGACCTGGGAAATGGAGTAAACAAGGACTTCAGCAAAGCATTCTACATTGCCTGCCACAGCTTCCTCCTTGACAAACCTGCAAGATACAGACTCGATGGGTGGTCTGCGAGATGGATAGGAGAGGGTAGCGATCAGTGATTTTTACTCAGGCTGGCAGCCTGTCACAAGCGGGGTACCCCAGAGATTGATACTGGGCCCCACACTGTTCAGCATCTTCATAAATGTTCTGGATGATAGGATTGGAAGTACTCTCACCATGTCTTCTGATGACAGACTACTAGGTAGTGAGGTGGACACATCAGAAAGACCTGGACACATCATTTGACAGAAAGACCTGGACAGGCTGGAAAAGCGGGCTAATGGGAGCTGTGTGAAGTTTAAGGAAAGCAAGTGCAAAGTCCTGCACCTGGGATAACGTAACCAAGGATCCCAGTACAGGCTAGAATCTTTGTGGCTGGGAAGCAGCCCTGCTGTGAAAGGGCATGGGGGTCCTGGTGGTCAACAAACTGAACACAGGTAAGTAGTGCAGTGCTGCAGCAAGCAGCAAAGACACATCAGATCCTGGGCTGCATCTGCAGTGTCCTTAATAGCAGAGCTAAAGATGTGATCATCTGACTCTACTCAATGCTGGTCAGGCTGCACTTGGGTTAATGTGCTCAGTTCTAGTCCCCACAAGTCAAGAAAGACACAAATAGGCTGGAGAGGGATCAAAGGAGGGTCATGAAGATGTGCAAAGATTTGGAGAACCTATCAATGAGAAAAGACTGAAGGAGTTAGGTCTCCATGAAGGAGAAGACCTGGGGAAGAGCCTTCACCACAATGTACTAGTAGTTACAAGGAGGACAAAGTCTCTTACTTCAGTAGGCATCATCTGAAGACAAGGGGCAACAGGTACAAGTTTCACTGGAAAGCTTCTAATCTCAGTATAAGAAAGAAAATGTTTATATTAAAAACAACCCAGGGACATGGGTGTGAGGTGTCTTCCAATCTCCTCTATCACTCTTCTCATCAGGAAAGCAGAAGAGAAAATGAGATGGGGAAAAAATGGCAATGTTCACGGTCAAGTTGGATGGGGCTTTGACCAACCTGATCTAGTGAAGGGTGTTCCTTCCTGTGGCAGGCGGGTTGGAACTAGGTGATCTCTATGATCCTTTCCATGACCCTAACTATTCTATGATTCTGTAAGAAATCTATTTGAATAATTTCAGGTAGATGAAGGCACACAGAATCTAGATTAGTGACAAGTCTTTCGTAGTAGGATAAGAGACAGGCACACTTAAAATATTTTAATTTTTCTTACAAATTATCAAAAAAAGAACTTTATATTTTTTGGTAAAACTTGGAGTTTCGTGCTAAAATAGAAACATATTTTGATTTTCCTTTTGATGAAGAAAAGGGGACCATCCCCTCAACCCCCCCATTAATTTCTGGGGTTTGTTGAGGTTTCCTTCTGGTGGTGTTTTTTGTTCTGCTTTGGATATTGGGTGATTTTTTTTTCTAGTTTAACAGCTGAATCAAAAAATTGCATGTGTTCGTAAGTCTAATATATACACTGTCTTCTCCAGTTATTCATGACACTTCCATGTAATGTACTATGAAGGGCTGTGACTGGCCTAATTGTGTCTGGTTTGAACAAATGATTTAGACTGTTCATAAATATGTCACTCATTAGAAAATCAGTAGTGATAGAGAAATTGCAAAAAAAATCTATCCACAGGCTACCATTTAAATCAAATGATAGAACACATTAACTCCTCAATTACTGCCTGTTTCTAACTCAATTTGAACTTCACTTACTGAAGACCTATATTACTGGGAAAACTGCAGCCTTCTAAATGTCTTGCATCACTCAGTCTATAGTCAGCTAATCAGAATAATGTATGTATGTGCTTTGTTTCTGCTTTTGATACTGACAACAATTTAGAACTGGTAATGTTATTTCCTTAATTCTGTAAGCAAAATACAATCTTGCATTTCTTTTCTCTAATGTAATATTCCAGTTGTCAGCTGAAGAAAACACAGGTTTGAATTTCATATCCAAAAATAAGGTTCTGTGAAATGAATAACCACAGCTGGAAATGTAACGACCTCTCACCAGATGTCCATGGCATTTCTATTTGAGACAGTCTTCTTAAGTCTTCAAATCTTGGTTCTTAATCTGCTTCACATATACAGTTATCTGTGCAGTCTTGCTGGCTGTTCCTTAATATCATTTTCTTTCCTCAGAGATGGATGTGGTATGCCTCTGGCTTTTAGGGTTTATATTACAGTCTGAATCTTCAGTTTATCCAAAATATTTCCTCATGACTCAGTTATGTTGTTGTTTCTGACTTTAAATAAATCATATTTTTTGTCTTATTACTTAATGTAATTTAAACTTAAATTATCTTACAAAGACCCTAACCTTGCACACTGGCCAGTAAAAGTAGTCTCTTCTTCTAAGTGGGTCCCCATTTACTTCAGCGGAGCCCTGCATAGGCTAAAGCTTTAGTTAATGAGGAGCAGTTTGCTAGACAGCTCTCCAATAACAGAATAAAAATTTGCAACTTGGTTGCACTAGATTTGATTTTGCAAAAAACCTTGCAAGATAATGAAAGTCTTGAGTTTTCATGGAACTGTAAGCACTGAAACTTTTAAAGGACCAGCTCTAAAAACATAATTTGGGAACTCTAAGTGAAACTTAGAAGTTTCAGTTTTGACCCTACTCCTCAAAGGTTACAAAAAAAAACCCCACCAAAACCAAAACCACAAAACATTTAAGATGTCTCATTTTCTACAAGTAATTTCTCCAGATATGTAAAGTATTTTTGGCAATATTGAAAGTTTAACAGTGCTTTGAAATCACCACATTCTTTCACCAAAAGAGATTGTACTATTCCATTTATAAGAGGATACCAAATGGTGGATGCCAAATATGTTGGCAAGACTTAAAAGTGAATAAAGATATCAACTAAGAAAACCTGTAGTGTTATTTAAGTACTGAATATTGAATGACTTAAGAATTAATTTAAAGATTAATTTAAATCCTTCTGTCTGGGGAGGTTTTACAGTCTTATGTTATCTCTCCCAAAGAAATATTTTAGCCATGAGTTAATACGCTAGTTTAGAAAGTTGAGGAATATGGTAGATAGGCTTTCTCTTGAAGTTGTTTTAAATGGCAAAAGAGAAACTACATATTTGATGAGCCAGGAAGAGTGTAAATATAAATGTCTGTCTGATCTAGAGATGAGAACACTTGTGTGAGAATGATGTATAAACCCTTCTCCTACAGGCTGTTTACTGTAAGATGTATACAATAAGCAACCACTGAATAATAAATAAATTGAACCATTCAGGCACTCTAAGATGTGATGCATGTGAATTTAAGCCCAAAGGGCTTTGGAGGGCAATTAAAAGCACCAGTTTTACATCATGGGTGAATGCTTTAACTAGAAAACTGTTGGACATGGTAGAACAGGAGAGGAGGCAGATTCTTCTGTTTTGTTTCAGAAGTAAAAGTTACCATTTGATGTGTTTAATAAAAAGGGTAGAAGAGTATAGTGACTTAACTTCAAGAGAGATTTAAAACTAGGAATCCAAAGTAGGAGGATGTACAAATACTTTCAGATGCTGGCACAGCGGCTGTCTCTTAAAGCTTAAAATTTTTAGAATGCTTTATACAACAGTCATAATCACAAAGGATAACTAACAGTTATTTCCTTCTTGTGGACTACAGTGGGGCTGTGTCCTGGGTTCAGCAGTAGCAATCATTTTTCTCCTTCTTAGTAGCTGGCGCAGTACTGTGGTTTTGACTTTCAGCCTGGGAACAACGCTGATAACACCGATGTTTTTAGTTGTTGCTAAGTAAGGTTTACTCTGACCAAGGACTTTTCTGAGTCTCATGCTCTTGCAGGGAGGAAGGGAAGCCGGAAGGAAGCAGAGACAGGACACCTGACCCAAACTAACCAAAAAGGTATTCCATACCACAGCACATCATGCCCACTATATAAACTGGGGGCAGTTACCCAGAAAGGCTAGATCGCTGCTCGGTGGGGCTGGATATCGGTCGGTGGGTGGTGAGCAGTTGTATTCTCTTCCCTTGTTATTTCCCTTATCATTACTATTACTGGTGGTGGTAGTAGTGGTTTTGTGTTATACCTTAGTTACTGGACTGTTCTTATCTCAACCCACGGGAGTTGCATTCTTTCGATTCTCCTCCCCATCCCTCTGGGAGCGGGAGGATGAAAGAGGGGGGAGTGAGCGAGCAGCTGCGTGATTCTGAGTTATCAGCTGGATTTAAATCACGACAGACTGCCATTCTAATTAGAGATTATTAGGCTCTTGTATATTTGCTAAGTAATTATTTTTCATTTCCCACTGTTTCTTTACCTCAGGCATACATAGTTTAGATACTGCTCTTCCAATGTTCAAAAATACAGTGATCTGTTTCACTCATGAACTGTAGAAGGAATCTGAGGTAATCTACCGTACAAAGGAAGAATATTGTCATTTAGACCTCTAGTTCTGAATCACTGAGCTTAATTCCAAAGGTCTTATTCAATATCAATCCATTTACTATAATAAAAATTCATGGGAAACAAATGAGAATAGCACTGGTGTCATGATATCTGTGCAAATTTCAGCAAGGATATTCAGTAATACCTGTAATCTTACTAATTTTCAAGATCCAACTTCTTTTAGAAAAATCCAGTAGGAATAGCTCTTCTTTATTTGAATTCTTAATTTCTTTTCTAGTCAAAGAAATAAAGAAAGATGTATCTTTTTCCTCAGATCTTTCATATTTTCAGGGAGCCAAAGGAAGTTACGCTTGTCTTACTGCATAGGATTAAGTTGGCCCGTTGAAAAATGTTAATTTGAAGCTAATTTAAAGCTAGGTTATGCTCCCTAATGGGTAACACATACACAGATATACTGAGTCTTGTTCTTTTGCCATTATACAACTATTTCTGGTTAACAATATACAATTTCAAAAAATTAACTTAGAATTTGCTTGGCTTATTTATAGGCCAAGCTTATTTCCAGTCATGATCTGACAGTTTAAAGCTTGCTTCTAAGAACATTTTATCCAGCATTAAAATATGTTCCCTGGTAGCAAGACAAAGTCTATCTTATTGATGCAGTCTTCCTAAATGTTTAAAAAACTGGTTGAAACAGAAGTATGTATCATTTAAGTACAAACATTTTAACACCAGAAAGATCTATTACAATGTGACTTTCTTAGGTCTATGGAGGTATCTGTTGTCAAAGAATGTTTCTGAGAACATTTAGCATTTAGCAACACTGCAGATGTAAGACTTGGATTAATACAACTGTACGTCTGTCATGCAACCTCTATCATACAATTTAGCTGCCTAAATCCTCAAAACTCATTTCTAGCCCTAAAGATTCATAAATTCTCTGCAGTAAAGTGAAGACCTCAATTTCTGTTATTAGGCATTTGCAGAATTTATCATATGTTTTATGGCTAAGCTGAGTGTTTAGTTCCCTTTCTGCCTCACATATCTTCAGTAGCATGTTGCCTGTATTCTTCCGTGACTTCTAAAAGGATAGGAGAGAAAGATGTTCCTGCTCAGCAACTGTATCTCAGTGACCTCTCTGCTTTAAATCTCACTTTTTGCTTGACAGAAAATGGGGAATGGGAACAGAATGTATCTTGCTTTTTGGAACTGAGACGTTTTCTGTTGGATTTCCCTTTGTCTCTTTTATTGGTTTTGCTGTGAAAAAGAGTAATTAATTTCTCACACTACACGTATGCCAGAGAAGAGCACTGATGCACAGAATCAAGTGCTAGCAACCAATTGCCTGTACTGGTTACATGTGTATTAACGAGAAGTGCAGGTCAGTAGCAGCAGATAAGTAAAAGAAAAGAAATGATCACACTGGCTGTGTTTTGACTGTTTTGACAGTCCATTGTTCTCATGTCTTGTTTATGGGGCAAATTCAAACTCTGGTGTTGGTTTCAGGAGACAATCAATTACTTTTATGAAATAGGTAAGCTTTTGTAAGAACCACTTAGAAAATTGCTCCTTACACTGGAGAGGGTGAGCCAGTAGGGTTATCGCTCTTCTGAGAGCTGGAACTGAGCTTCCTCAGTCTCCCAGATCTTAGGTAAGCTCTCTGAGCAGCAGTGGGTTTTGGTGAGACCACATTCCTCTGACAAAAGAGTGGTCTGCCTTTGGAAGTATCTACTTTCAAAGCAATTTTCTGCTCCATATCCTTAGTGGGTGTGAGCTGTTCCCTTCAGCTCAGTAGCCACTAGTTAGTGCTGCCAAAGGAAGCTACTTCCCTGCTGGCTGAAGGGAATCCAGCTGCTTCCTGTGCTCAGGAGTTAGATGCTGACATCTAAAAAAATGAAGTCATCCCCACCATTGTACTACTAAGTGTATAGAAAGAAACAGTGAGGAAATATTGCACTAAGTTATGCTGTTGTGGATTAAACACAGATGGTAACTGAGCACCTCCTCCTCCTCTTCCTCACTCCAGGTGTGATGGAAAGGAGAATTGAAAGAATGTAAACCCCATGGGTTGAGATAAGAACAGTTTAATAACTAAAGTACAATATAATACTACCACTAATAATAAGTAAATGTCAAGGGGAAAGAATATAAAACTAAAAAGGCGGGAAAAGCCACCCCAAACAGTAAACCCAAGTGGTGCACAATACAATTGCTCACCACCCAGTGACCAATATCTAGCAGTGATGGGTCCCTCCCAGGTGACTCCCCCAAGTTTATATACTGGGCATGACATGCTGTGGTATGGAATATCCCTTTGGCTAGTTTCGGTCATGTGTCTTGTCTCTGTTCCCTCCCAGCTTCCCGTGCCTCTCCTTACTGGTAGCGCATGAGGCTGAAAAGTCCTCGATCAAGGTACAGGCTACTTAATACACCAATGTTTTTAGTTGTTGCTATTAGCACTGTTCTGGGACTAAAGCCAAAACACAGCACTGCACCAGCTACTAGGAAGGAGAAAAATAACTGTTGCGTGTGAAACCAGGACATATGCACAAGGTAGAAAACTGCCAGCAGTGTTTACTTTTTCAAATTTATTATTTTTTTTATTTTATTAACATTTTTATATGGTGTTATTAATGAATTAAAGGTGTTTTACATAGATTTCTTAGCTCTGAATACAAACCTCCAAAAGTCTACTGATTTTTCTGTTTATTCTCATAATAATCTTAGTTTTAAAATATTTATCACATTATTTAAATGTGATACTTACCTTTTTAACTAAAACTGTGGTTTCATTTGAGCACTTTATCCACCTTCAGTGTTTTTAAACATAAGTTCATAATAACCAATAAGAGCTTGAAATCGGCCACTGAGATGCTCTTTAAACCTGATGTTTTACAACATTCCTGTTTTCCTCTCTTTTCTTTTATACACAACATTCGTCTTAGTTCAGCAGTATTTCACACTGACTTGAAATGCTGTTATATTCTAAAGCTAAATATCTAATTAAGTTTGAGACAAATTAGGATTTTAAATTCCTGACAGTATGTTCATCATACATTATTCCTTACAGTAGCAGCCCACTGTTTTTCCCAACATTTTATTCCTTCATTACTTTTAAACTACATGGTAATTTTGTTTAAAGTCATTTTTCTTCTTTTCTTGTCTTTTTTTTTTTTTTTTTTGCTAATTCCCTTTTTCTTCTGTCAATTTATCATCAAAGATTTCTCCTTCTTCCTACTACAAACCTGCCTTTTTTTTTTTTTCCTTTTTTTTTTTATTTTGTTTAGTATTTTGTCAGGGCTGGACACAGCAAAATAATTTTATCATTTACATTGAATTCAAACCTATATGAAGAGTTGAAAATAACTTTTTTCCTATTCTTTTTTCCTTTTCTCCATGCTGTTGATATTTTTAGACAAAGTGCATTATTGACTGATACATGCAGAAAATGGCAATACTACATTAACATTTCCTTTTAAGATGAGCATGTTACTATAAACTCAGATTTAAAACCCATGGACTAATTTGTATTTTCCTCACAGATGCTCATGTTTCCTGCCTATCTCAGTGCAGAAAAGTGTAGCAAATTAGTCTACATTTAGACAGCAAACAATCCTATACAATATTTGATCTAGAAATAATCAGTGTGTAAAAATGGCCAACACAGGGATTTGTCCAGCTCTGCCCCGTCAATAACATGTCACTGAACAGAGAGAATAAGGATATTGTTCACCCTCATGCCTATGTTAAATAATGGAGAGGCTGAGGCATAATGAAGATACTTTAGAAATACTAGTTTTGTTCAAAATTATTATAAATACTCTTGGTTTATTATTGATTTCCAGTCTCATGTTTCCTCTCTTTCTCAGTTAAGTGTTTTATATACTGATTTGGTGTTTACACGGATGCTGACAAGAAGTAGCTATGAAAATTATTTTGGGAAATTATCTGGTGATGGTAATTAAGTTTTAAAGTAATCTGAAGATATTTGAATTTGCCCCTTGGAAACATCAAGCAGTAGGGTTGAACAGATACCATTAGTTGTTTCATAGAAAGGAATATTATATTTCCAGCAGATAGTTGGGAATATTATGTGCCATATAAGAATATCTTCTAAGATATTGAGTACATTCATATATCTCCTTATCAAATATTCAGTAATCCAGGCATATAGAGTCTGTGTGACTCAGAAAATTGAACCAGTGCATATTACAGGGGTTTACCCCTATTTTATTAAACCACAAAGTGTATGAATGATGGCCACTTGAGTGAAGGAGTAAGACTTTCTGCTACAGAATTTGGCACTTGACCAGCTAAGAAAGAAGCAGATACAAGGGGTTACGGGAAAAATTAATGGAAATTGTTGGAGATTACAAGAAGTGCTGGTGACATGAATAGGGTCAAAAGTCAAGATGCCACCCTCTGAAAAACCTTGAGATCCATCTTTACTGAGAACAAAAGAAATACCTATTTGAATTTAGAAATCTGGATGACAAAGATAAACCCATAGTATAGTCCTTTCATGTGATGAGTTTAATCTTGGAAGTGCAGCCTTGTCTTGTTGCTAAAATAAAAACAGAGAATACGTTTGATTTTTTGATAAAATTAAGGGAAATGGTGTTTTATTTTAGTAAAGATACAGAAGTTCTACTCCATTTTTCCCCATCACTTACAAAGAATACTTAATTTACTGATTTTCTGATTCATTACTTTCTCCTTTTATACACTGACAAAAGCGGATGTATATTTTCTTTCCATTAAAATATTTTGGGCTCAAAACCCAAAAAATTATTCTTTATCCTAGGATGTTTTTTCTCAGTTTTAATAATGTTAACAAAATTTAGAACCTGAATTTCATCTAGACATACAGAACAAGACCACTAGCAAGTCAAGTTAAACTTTAGGGTCCATAAAACTAGGGTCGTAACATTTCCACTGATTCAGCAAGCTTTTGAAATGTCAATGTTAATCTCAACTTTCATATACTTTAAACTAGAGAGCATTACCAACCTTCTTTGTTGGGGATATAGTCTCAAAAATCTTAGCTAATTGCAGAGATAGGTTCTCTAAAGTGTTATCCATAAATACTACATCCCTGGCTGCTACTATGTTTGATAAATCTGTTTTCTACAGTGGAATAGATGCACTTCCTCCTCAACAAGTCCAGCACAATAAGAACCATAAAAGTTATACGTCCTGTAATACGCTTTGTTCTTTACTGACACAAAATGTCTCACCAGAACACCGAGGCAAGCAGTCCTAGGAGTAGCCCTGTAGCTATAAGTAAGTCTCTAATATGGTTCCCTATGTAGTTTTCACTCACAATCTATGTAGATTTCAATCACAATAGCTTTTTGGATGTCAATTTCCAAAAAATTACAGGAGTGACATGATGCTACCTTCAATGCATACAAAGTTTTTTAAACAGCATGGTGTTTTACAGATGTTCTACTGCTCTTGATAATATTCCCTTTCTAAATCCTGATCATAATATTAGCAATAGCATAAGCAGTAGAAATTTTTATTATCATCTTCAGAATAGAGAGGAACCCCAGATGTAAAAATTCACTCATGAAATGGCAACACATACCAATAGACAAATCAAACTGAAATGTGTAGATGAACACAATAGCCTTGGGGAATGAATAAGATCATGCGCAACAGTACCATAGTACAAGCACAACTAAGGTTTCTGAGGAATATTTTTTGAGAGAAATAAAAACCACAGCCTAAACCTGTTGATTAAGTTCTACAGGAAAGTAATAAATAGTTCTACCCTAAACAATACTTACTGTAATTCTTCTTCACACAGAATACCAGTGCCATAATGGTTTCAAGATGGAAACCTGTCAACTACAATTGAATTATTAGAATGCACATCAGTTCTGGAACTGACTGTCTTATGAGAAAACAAAAAGGTCTAAGTCAATATATATTCTAACTCTTTTTTACCCAGGAATTTTTGAGCTTTCTGAATGACAGTGTCAAAGTGTATAGGAAGGTATTCTGCATCTCAAACACCTAGACACACAGTTTTGATATTTTTTTCTTCATGAAGGAAAATTCTTTTTAATTTATCCCAGTATGAATGGTACAGCTACCTTTAACTCATGCCTAGTATTCAGACTTCAATATACACATGATATAGGCGTAGGGGGAATTTGGTAAAGCAAGCCTTATGCAATATGTTTTTTAGACAAACAACAGAAACAAATACTGAATTGAATGAAAGTTGAAAATTTTCATTATAAGAGTTAAAAAAACCCCAACCAAACCCATAAAAAAGTAATCCAGGAAACCACAATAAAATCCCAAATCAATATTCTTACTAAGAGCCATCAGTATTTCCTCTGCAATTTGCAGTGATGTTTTAGCAGCTTACACAGTTGTAGTGTGTGTGCAGTTTTAATTCAGGGGATGGAAGGTAAAATGCTATGCTACATTGGGTAGGTTAAGGCTGTTTTGCTGCACTAAATGATCAGTCTGAAAGTTTGTGTGTACTTTAAGCTAATACATCCACTGGAGAAAGAGAGGCACTACACTTCTACACAGACTAAGCATGTAATATGGTTAAGTAAGTTTAGTGACACTAAAGACTTAGACAAAAAGAAAGAATTGCAATATTTTCCTAAGCTTTTTTTTAATTTCTCTGCATGAAAGGAGCTTCATCAGTAAAACTGTTGTGCACAAAAGTGAAACTGACTAATGAAGTACGCTGAAAACATGTTGTTCTACTTTAAAATGAAACATGCAAACATGATCATTTGCAATACTTTGGTATATAAAAATTTTATGAAGTAATCTATATATTTCTTAAATGTATCTTACAAGCACTAAAATTCTTTCTTTAATTGCACAGCTTTATGTTAGTTTAAATGTTCATTCATCATCTAGGCATGTCTTTAAAAGGAGAACAGAATAGCAAAACCTTACCCAATAGATGAGTATTTTTCAAAAGAAAATGTAAATTAGTTTAAAGCTTGGGGATAAGGGGACATAAAAAAAAAAAATCCTATTTCTTAGTTTCTTCCAGAGCATACAGCAGAATGGATCACAAAAAAAACTCCAACAAAAAAAAACCCAACAAAAATAGAACAAGAAGGCTACTGTCACAAAGAGAAATAAAAATACTAAAATAATTTAGAAAAGATTCTGAAACAGTAAAAGTCTGAAAACTTAAAAAAAAAGAAAAGGAAAAATATTAGATTTCAAAAATTTCTCTGGAATTCTGTAGCTCAATTGACATTTCCTGGAGAGTATTTTCTCTTTAAATTACATGACCTTTTTGCATACAATATCAACCTTTTGGATTTATCCAGTCTCTAAATACTTGAAGCTAAAATCTTTCTAAGCAAATGAACATAAAATTTAACACTTAGTAAGTCTTTTTTAATAATAAATATTAAAATGGCAATTTTGGTCCACAAAGAATATCCTGTCAAGCTTTTATATAGGTGTCATTAATTACATCATGATTCGTACATTAAAGGTTTAACTCCAAAACATACTTGCATACTTTCAATCTTAATGTCTTTATCTACAATTTCACCATGGTTTTGGGTGTTAACAGGATCAGCACCTCTTCTCTGAAATATGCTTCAAACAAGGAAGTATTGCTTAGATTTTTCTTTATATGCAAGGAATTGTAGATCCTAAAAATTCTATGTGAATTTCTAAAATATTTGCATTACTAAAATTTAAAAGGATCATTACCATATACCTTTCTGTGAGAACATTCTCAGAACAGACAGAAAGCTCTTTTTTTTTCTTTTTCTCTCTCCACTCTTTTCCTGTGTGTAAAGGAATTCAATGGAATAATGTTGAATTAGAAAAGTATGGAATATCTACTACTTTCAACCTGCTGAACTATGCACAAAATATTCATATAGCATCAAGACACAAAAACTTATCATGTATCAAACACCCTCCTGCTAGATGTGTCCCATCCTCCCTAACAGAAAGCCTTACTTACATTACCTAACAAACACATATGGCTCAAGAGTCACAAGCTGTTTGCCATTGATGTAGATGATGAGTAATATGAGTCAACATTATGCCTCAGATATTATGCCTAGGTTTCAACTTAAAATGGAAATCATTAAAAATATCAAGCATTGCTCTGATGAATAAGATTAATGTTTGAGTTCAGGAAGATTAGAATCATGGAATAGTTAGGGTTGGAAAGGACCTTAAGATCTTCTAGTTCCAACCCCCCTGCCATGGGCAGGGGCACCTCCCACTAAACCATGTCACCCAAGGCTCTGTCCAACCTGGCCTTGAACACTACCAGGGATGGAGCATTCACAA